>JBCEWC010010484.1:0-17602 GCA_038996855.1 Solanum aculeatissimum | reverse complement strand
TGCAAATGTAGCCATTTAAAATGTGGTCAACTTGAATAAATTGATTAAATTGACTACGAGATGAAATCAATACGAATATTTTAAAATATTAACATAAAAATCGTGATTTTTTAGAAATGTTGGGACAAAATTGGGTGTCAACAACCTTATCACCACCTCAAACGTAGAGAGATTGTTTCCTGAAAACCCTCGTCTCAAAAAATACATAATGGAAGAAAGAAAATTATGGGACAGTCCTATTTCACAGGATAAACTGTTTGGACACTGCTCTTTATTTGTATGTTAATTTTTTTTTTACAAATTATTCAACTTTTATTATATTTTGACAAACAACAAGAATTTTAAAGAAATAAAAATTATAACAACCCAATGAAAATACAAAAAATTGATCATTCTTCTGTTTCTTTAGTTAGATAGTTAATTCTCTCAATTATAATCATTTTTATTTTATTTTTTTAATGAGTAAGGTTAATCGAAAGTCAAGATAAGTTTGATGCTTATGTTAATGCACATAAAAAATCAAGCCAAGAATGCAAAGGAAATTAATATTTAAGTTTTTGAAGGCAAATAATTAATCCTTCATGTGTGTATTCTGTTTATTTTTACTTGTCATGCTTTATTTTATGAAAGTCTATTTTGGAGATAACTTAAATTAACTTTTTGATATTTCAAATTTAGAATTTAGGTGTTTGAAAACGTTATAAATTACAATTTTTTTTTTCATATTAGTATGATGAAAAGATACATCTTATAAAAATGGTCAGAATTTATATATATAATTTGACTCTAAAAAAAATAACGCATGACAAATAAAAGTGAAGGAAAGAAGTAATTAACTTAATAAATTAACACCAATAATTAGTATCCTAATTTTCATTAATTTAAACAACTTTGCCTGCCACATTCAAACACATGGATGCCACCTAGCTAAACCTATGTATATTTATATTATAATTTATAGCCTCCCTTGTTTCTTGGAAATCAAAGTGACAATTTCCTGTCAAAACCTACTTAGAATTAGGTCATCAAACTATAGTATTAAGATAATTAGCAAGTAATTAGGAAGGAGGGGGAGGGGACCATATAGTCACTAATTGATGAAAGCAATAAAATAATATACACATATAATAAAGTCTAGAAAACCATCTTTAGCATCCTTGAAAAACATACTCATATAAGAAAATGTAACCTAACTTATATCATCGACGAGAATCTGCCTGCCATTATGTTTCGTATATATGCTATTTAAATTTTATATCTCTCAGCAATATCATAAAGTTTCAAACTTTGTACTTATGCATCACAAGTTTTAAAATTTTACACGACTTTAATACAATACTCAATAATTAACTTATATACACAGACAATATAAAAATACATCATTGACTTAGTAATAATGTTATAACATGTACACATATTTTATTTGCTTAGACAGATAATTACCTGTAATTAATCTGATAATATAAAATATTTCTTTACACTGTAAGTATGTACAAGTTAAAATCATTTGTTTAAACATAATAAAACACAAGATATATGCTTATAAAGAAACAAACCCTACACATAATGGAGCAAGTACTTATAGGTTTCTTCTTATAGAAAGAAAGAAAAAAAAATGGTTGATAACAATATCAACATATTAGTGTCTAAATATGATAAAGAAAGGTGTAATTACAATTCAATTAGTGATCAAGATGGAGTGATTTATAAGGAGCAAGATAGGTTGTTGCCAATAGCAAATGTTGGGAGAATTATGAAGCAAATTCTTCCACCAAATGCCAAGATTTCAAAAGAAGCCAAAGAGACTATGCAAGAATGTGTTAGTGAGTTCATTAGCTTTGTGACTGGTGAAGCATCTGATAAGTGTCACAATGAGAAGAGAAAGACTTTGAATGGTGATGATATTTGTTGGGCTTTGGGAAGTTTAGGTTTTGATGATTATGTTGAGCCATTGAGGAGGTATTTACACAAGCATAGAGAGTTAGAAGGTGAAAGAATTAACCAAAGTAAAGGTGTTGGACTTGGAAATAGTAATATTGAAGATCAAAGGGAAAGAGATCAAGAACTAACACAAAGGGGATCTACAATTCCATTCAAAATCACCATCATGGATCATAAGGGGGAAAACAATTTTCTCCCTACAAGACCTTATTAGTCTTCTTCTCCTTTTTTTCTTTCTTTGTTTAACCGTTCAGTATCTGGAATATACTGTTCTGAGTAATTTGAATTTGTGTCTTGTGAAGTCCACTAAGGGGAAAGCGCTATCTACCAGGAGTTTCTGGCCTAGACGAATTTTCTTGAAAAGAACTTTGATTTTTATCTTTATTTTTTTTCTCTATCTTTTAATCTGGATTTTCGTTGCATAAGGTTGGAGAAATGCTTCTTCTATTAGAAGTTTGTCTATTTCTAATAAGGCATGAGACCTTGGGTATTTCTTTTAAGTTATGACATAAACATTGAAATGTTAATCTAGTAATTTTGTGCTTTGATGAGTAAATTAACTTGCATTTCCAATTGCAATTAGCCATGGTTTTGTTGATGTTGGGTTCTTGTGGTTTTTTGTCCTCTTTATTGATCATCTTATATCTATCCTTCATAAAATTAGGATAGACCTACACCAAAAGGTGTGGTCTAGCAACTAATAAACTATGAGAAGTTAGGGTTAAAATTTTAGCAACGATATAAAATTTAAGTAATTTTTTTCTATCTATCTAAAAGTGTTGATAATTGACAAAGTTACTTGTTGCTCGTACTGATAGGAGATCTTACATTTACTGTATTGAATAAATAAAGTTCATACAAACTGACACAGTCACAAACATAAAATAAAGGTATCAACTAGCCAGCTAGGCATGTAAAATGGCATCATCAAAGTTTCATTTTAGAAACCCTAGAATCCAGGACCACAAATTTGAGTTGTTCCAAAAATGCTTAGTTTGTCACTATTAAAGTCTTTATCAAAGTTTCATTTAAAATCTTATTTAATTAAAAGAATTATTTTCACTTCCTTCAAGTGAGGATTTGCGTTCTTGGATAGATTCATAGGTGGAAAGATAAACAAATTAAATAATATTAATATTGAAAGGGACAAAAAAATAAAAATAATTACAATGTGTTTGTGATTTCAAGATTTTATCCAAATAAAACATGAGTCACTCTTGTATAATAAAAATAATCTTACTAAAAGAATTTAGATTTGACTTTTCATCATGAATATTGGTGACCAGGCCATTCAAGATAGATCGATCAAGTTGGTAAATCAAATTCGAACAGATCATCATGTAATAATATGATCATGAATTCGTACTTTATGATCATGAAATACAAAAAATATGATATTTTTTATAATGAATACTGATCACCAGGTCATTCAAGATGAATCGATCAAGTTAAGTAAATCAAATTCAAAAAAATTATTATATAATAATATAATCATGAATTTGTGTTTCATGACCTCTAATTAAAATGCCAAGAGATGGTGTGATGACTAATCACTACTATTAATTAATCATTTTGTTAGTACAAAAGTTTATATTTCACAAATTAATGAGCATAAGCAAAAAAAGCTTTTGCTAGTATGATATTCTCTATAGACTATGCCCTTTTTACTTTGCATTATCCCGTAATTAATTAAATTAATTAACTTAATCTTGTGAACGTACCAAGGTGAGATGAATATGATATCTTTATTTTTAGTCAAATTTTTTGGATGTGAAATATGAAATCGAAAATTTTCAGATGTGAAATAATGAGCAATACGTAAAACGAATTCATATTAATTGATTAACATGAAAAAATATCTTCTAGCAAAGAATATTTTCCTATTTAATGAAACTTATGGATATATATCCTGATTAGTTGAGCTATATAAATGAATAATTAGATACACTATAGCTAAAGAACATAATAGGCGCACGATCATGTCTGAAGTCCAAAACATAAAATGTAATAGTAGAGTTTCCTTGGTTAAAATGTACATAAATTTTTATTTTTAACTTAAAAATAAAGAAATTGTTTCTGATAACTCTCAGTTCAAAAATTAAAAATAATCCAAAAAAAGTCATAAAAGCAAAAGCAAAAGCATATTAAAACATACTAAGCAATAATAACGACAACAAAATAATATGATCGAAATATAAAATACGTTAGAAGACAACACAAATAAAAAAAATACATGAACAATATTAAATCTACAAATATAAATAAAACAATACATAATTATCTATTAACATATAATAATTTCACTAAAATAAAATAATTATTTAAAATAAAAATAAAGAGTGCTTTTTGGTGCCTACAAGAGAAGTAAGATGCGTGGCAGAGAAGAGCAGTTCGAGATGGTAAGATTTTTACATCATTATCCTATTCTGTTGGTCCAACTAAATTTAAAATTTTATTTTAATAATAATAATCATAAATTAAAATTTTAAAATAGTTAATTTATAATTATATTATTTATAAATTTTTTTAATAAAATTTTAAAAAATTCATAGTCGGTCCATGAAAATGGACAAATATTAAATAAGTCCAAAATTGCTTGAAATGATGACAAGAGATAAGTACAAACAACTTTTTCAAAATAGCAAAACTAAAATTCACTAAAAATTAAATTAAAATATAATTATTTTTTTATACCATTAATATATAATGTAAAATATTTTGTGAAAATAAATTATTATTATTGGATATAAATATGGAGCTTTAGCTTTCAAGGGGCTTAAAGCTCTTTAACAAAACCATAGTCTCTCTTTTCTTTTGTTTTCAATTGTTCATAGAAGGTGATAGTAGGTGTGTTTTTTGGGTAAGTTTCTTAATATTACTCTTTTTCGTCTCAAAATAATTGTCATGTATTTACATGAATTACTTAATTTATTATAATTGATTAATTTTACGTTGGTGATAGTTGATCTAGGAATGTGAATCGACATTTCTTTATCAGAAAATTACATTGTACATATAAGTCAAGATTTAATTTAATAAATATGTATATAAGTATTGACACTTCTTAATACAAAAAAATCTCAAAAATTACTTGAGATTATGTGTTTCATCCTTGATAGCAATATATATATTTTTATTTGACACAATTTGTTAAAAAATCTGACTTCGCCACTACCTTTGACCCTCTTTTCTCTTTTTTGTTTTTGTTTTTTCTAATATAACTTGGTTTTAATTTGCAGTTTCCAAATGAAGAAGAGGGGATCATGACTATTGACTAGCAAAGAAAGGTTGATATATATATGGCTAATCAAAGTTCTAATATTTCTTCTTCCAATTCCACACAAAATCACATAAATAAACCAATTTCATCTTTCTCAAGTTCTCCAAGACTTTTTAATGGCTTTTTAGCTAGAAGTTTGTCTGATATTCAAACGAATAAAACAAGTTGGGATTGGCTATATGACGCTGAAGTCACTAGCTCAAATTCCATTCTTGATGGCATGCAAAATCTTAATATTGGGAACCCTTTTGGTTATGATAGAAAATCACCAAATCCCATCACTAAAAGGTCTTCAAGTAACAAGTTAGAATCGGAAATCGCTATGCCTCAATTTCAAACAAGTCAAGATCAATTGTACCACGATAAATGCATGATTAGCTCAAATTCGAGTACTCTTGATGGCATGCAAAATCACACTCTTAGGAACCCTTTTGGTGGTTATGATAGAAAACCACCAAATTCCATCACTAAAAAGCCTCCAAGTAATAAATTAGAGTCAGAAATTACTACGGCTCAGTTCCAAACAAGTCAGAATCGACTGTATCATGCTGAGTGCATGATTAGCCCCAAATCGATTCTTGATGGCATGCAAAATCACACTCTTAGGAACCCTTTTGGCTATGATAGAAAACCACCAAACCCCATCACTAGAAAACATTCAAATAACAAGATGGAATCAGAAAGTATTGGACTTGCTCTGATTGATCCTAGAGTAACTAGTGAAAAATCATCAGTTCTATTTGGAGCAAAACTCAAAGTTGAAATCCCTTGTTCCATTGTTGAGGTGAAACATAGTACTTTTGATGAAATGGAGAGCTCAGAGGACTATACTTGTGTGATTACTCATGGTCCTAATCCAAAAACAACTCATATTTTTGATAATTGCATTATTGAGAGCTCTTTTGGAGTCACAAAATTAAGGGACAAGTCTTGCAAAGTTGATCACACTGAGGACAAAGGCATCTAACATGTAAGTGCATCTATGAAAAATTAATTCTCTCTTTTCTTGTTTGTGTGTTTGTAGCCCCTTTTTTTTCCTGTTTCGAACAGTGACGAAGTCAAAATTTTTATTAAAGATATCAAAGATTTAATATATATTTTGTATAAATTTTTATATACATAATATAATTTTTACCACTAAGGATGTTTAATTGGTCATTCTGGACTATAGGTATTTATGCCAATGGCTTTGAATAATTTTTTCTTCAGTTAGGTGTCCATCACGATCGAATTAGTGAATTGTGTTATAAAATAATTTCAAAAAAATGCTCAGTGGAAAATAGATTCTTTTTTCTTTAGTAATTTTTTTATACTTTTCGAGATCACACTTGGATGTATTTTCAGAAGAAATTACTTAATTTTCTATATATGATGATTTTCACTCTTTTTTCTTTCAGAATAATATTTTTATTTGATAAAATTTACGTACATATTATTCTACTCCTCAAATCTTATTGTATGAATTTCATTTGAATATGTTATTATTTGATTTTTACCCTTTTTATTCCTGCAGTGTTGTGGGGGGCCTTTTGAAGCCATAAATCAAGAAATGAATGATGATTTAATGATTTTAGCACTATAGTGATTTTCATTTTTCATGCTAATCTTTTTTTTTTTCCACTTTTTATCAAAAAAATTTGGCATCTTTTAGAAGTGGATATGAATAAAGTTTATTTTTCCAATTTTTGGCAATTTGTCAAATGGTGGACCAAACCATCAAATCTAATGTGACTTTTGTTGGAATTTTTAGGCAATTAGTCATATGGTGGACCAAACCATCAATTAATCATAGATGGATTATTTTTTAATAAAATATATCAATCAAAATATGAGAAAAACACAATTGAAAAAAAGTCAATTGATCTAAATAATTTTTTTTTTATGTACATATTGCAAATATTAACTTGCTCTAATCACTTTAATCTATTTTAGTAGTTTTATATTTCTTTTAATTGTCTAATTGTTCATCCTTTAGTAGTGATGTAAAGTCCCTAGTAGTATTGTTGATCAAGTAAGTTAGAACTCTAATATGGTATTATCAAATAGAAATTTGGTTTATCAATTATCGAATTAAAATTTAAAAAGCTTCAATAATTAATATTAATAAAATTTTATAAGTGGAGTTTGAGATAAATAGAGTTTGAATGTAGCGTTAACTATAATTATGAATTATTAAATTTGAAATTTAAAAATCCTGAATGGAATATCAAACGCCACCTCTAATATTAACAAGGAAAAAAAGAAGAGCCAATGTTATGAACCATTCCTTATCTTTCTTATCTCTTCTTTTAGTTCCTCTTTCTCTTTGCCTCCATCCAATTTCTATGCATTTTACACCCCACCCCCCACAACTACATTTATGCAATTTTCTCTTTGGTAAATGCTTTACTAGTTTTGATTAATTGAATATGTTGTCTTTTTCCTTGAAATTGCAAAAAAAAGGTTTCTTTTTGTGGCATTTGTTAGCTTAAACAGTGCATTCAATATACATCTGATTACTCAAAATCCTATCTTTTTAGCCAAATTGCTGTAAATGGGTTCTTGCTTTTTGGATTTCTTAGCTTATAAACAGTATAATTCTCTGTTATTTTGATATAAAAATTGTATCTTTTCCTAAATGTTGCTGTTAATGTTTCCATTTTTCTTGAAATTGCTAAAAAGGGTTTCTGTTTCTTTTCCAGATCTTGAATATAACTAGTTCTGTTTAGTCAAAATTGTATCTTTTCATTCAAATTGCTGTTAATGGTTCTGGATCTGGGATATCTTAGCTTAAACAGTATATTTCTCTGCTATTTTAATACAAAGTTACTAGTTCTGCTTAATCAAAAAGGTACTTTTTTTTTTCTTCAAATTGCTATAAAGGGTGTCTCTTTCTAGGATTTCTAAGCTTAACTAATGGAAGGTTCATCTATGTATAGTAAGCATAACATCACGTTACGATTCGATGCTGTCTTTGTTGGAAAACCATGTTGTTTTGCAGGTAGAAGAAGCTCTGATTCAGCAATGGCATAGACATAGGGATAGTATCTTCAAATTGATTACCATTCAAGAAAAATGGTCTTTTGTATCAAGTGTTCAGAGTACATAACTGTGGAGAATTCCCACTGAACTTATTGCTTCTCAAATCTAGCACTATAGCTAAGCAATGTGGAACTGAGTCACTACAGTCGTCGTGTGATAATTCCAGAAATTTAATACTAGATCACTCCCACAACCTTGTTTCAAGGTTTAGGCAGATCCCATTTTGCAATGGCATCTTGTGTGCCCTTAAATTCCTGGAATTATCACGCAACAATGACTCGGTTCCACATTGCTTCAGTGACATGACTAAGCTGGTGCTGGACTTGAGAAGTTATAATTTTGATGGGAATCTCTTTTGCTGTTATGTACTTGGAGCACTTCATATTTGAGATTCATCGTCTTGGATGGTAGTCGATTTAAAGAAACTGTCCTATGTCCTCTCCTCTATGATAACGTTTGGGGGTTCGTGAATGATTGTGTTGTAGCAAGCCAGCTTCTGGCGCCTACTCTGTCAAGGTTGGCTAGTGCTTGTTATAGTAAAGAAGACGAGGAGGATGCGATATTAGTCGAGTTGGTTAGCTTATTCTTACACAATATCCTTTTTTTTTTTATAGAATTTAACTCATATACACTGACAATATAAAGAAATTTTATGCTATCATTATATTTTAACATGTGTTAGTAGGTGAACTACTTCAATGTTTCATATTTCCAATCCTATTATCTTTTATGAGACTTGACAGGGTACGAATTCTCCTACATTATCGGTGTATAGAAGCTAAATCTCTTTTCAATAACGATGATATCTTATCAGTTTGCGCATAACTGTAGTTCTGATTCTTCCACAGTACGTGTTGCAACTTTTCCAATAGCATGCTCTTACTTCGTCTTACTGTTAATAAGTCATCAAATTTGGTGCTTCTTGATCCCTTGCTGCTATCACTAAGACTTAGGTCGATGAGAAGAGATCTACTTATGTGTTGCGTCTTTGCTAGACAGTCTCCTTTCTTTTTTAGAATTCAGTTTTGTTGTTTCTCTTTTGGAGATTGAGGGCCTTTCGAAAACAGTCTCTCTATCTCTATGAAGTTGTGGTAAGGTTTGTGTACATTTTACCCTCTTCAGACCTCACTTGTGGGATTTCACTAGATCACATGCCTCAGATTGCTTATTTGTTGCAACAACAAAAGACACAGTTTAATCTCAAAAGTGGGGTTCTGGGGAGAGTGGTGTGTACGTTGATCTTTTCCCTACCTTGTTAAGTCACAGAGGTTATTCTCGATAGATGCTCGGCTCAAGTGAAGCAATATCAAATCAAGTATGAAAAGGAAATACAATAGTGGAAAAGCCATGTTGAAAATAATGGAGGAAAACACAGTAACATACGATAACTGAAGCAAAGGAAACAACATTTAACAATAAAATCAAAGAATAAGATAGTAGGAGAGCTCTACTACCTATTAATCATCTCGAATTTTGAAGGTTGTGGTCGGCCCAAATGTTTGGCACCAAACAGATTTGTTAGTCATCCTTGCAGTGTGGTATATATTTTGATCTTTGAATGTTCGAGGTGCTTTCAAATCGTTCATGTGTTGGGGTTGACTATATGAATCATCTGATTGTTTCCGCCCTTGGATATAGCTTCATTCGTGTTGTCTCGTAGTGTTAGACTTCTTTGTAGTTGATTTTCCCTGTTCATTTATTACCTTATTTGTGTATATATCATGATTGTTGACGCCTATGTTGCTTGGACTCTTCGTAATTGTTACCAGTGCTTGTCGGATCCTCCAAAAGAAGATCTGACACGGTGAACAACAACATTTCTTGAAAGTTTGAGCAGTATAGTTCAAGGCAATAATTTGGTGAAATTCAACTATATCTAAGTTCAAGCGTTATGTTGTTCGGACTCTTTAAAATACAGTCAGGTGCACTTAAGATCCTTCAAAAGTAACGCATTTTAGGAGGATCTGACAGGAGTGGAGAAACATTTTTCAAAGTGGCTATGTGGCACATACATTATGTTGTTTCACATTATTGATTAAAAACAATGAACATGTTTGTTTGTTAGACATTTTTCATCATCTTACTATACTTTTTCTAATAACAGTGGTGTTTGAGTCAGTTAGAGTGTACCTCAACTATTTCACGACTACTTTATATATCATGGATGTGACAAAACATTTCTTCCCATTAATTTGGATTATATAATAAATCAAAATATTTCTTTCATTTCATTTTACGTGCACCAAAGATTAAAAAGAAATGACTGAGGCAATGAATAATTGAAACGACTTTTTTTTAATATAATCGAGGGATAATTTAAATAGATAAACAGAACAATGAATAATTGATATATAAAACTCGTGAAAAAATAATATATATGTATGAAAATAATAAAATGAAAAGAAACAAAAGAAAGCACTTTCTTTTAACTTTTCTTTTTTCATTATAAAATGTGTGGCAGAGCAAAAAGCTGAATATTTCTTGTGGCATCAATACTCTTTGCTCCTTTTGCAAATAAAGAAACCTCGTAAATGAACTGAATTCAGTATTTTTTAAAAAAAATATTAAATTATAAACTCATAATTCTAATAAAGTCACGATATAATCAATGATAAAATTTTAAAAATTAAATACAAAAAATTCGCGATAGAACCAGGTTTCTCCACCCCCTGCCAACCCCCCAAGTGGTAGCTTCTCATTCCTATAAATTCAAGCTTGGACCTTCCACTTCTCTTTCATGTCCTATCTTTTCTATCCACCTAAAATTGTTATGTTCTTTATCGTGCTATTTTTACACTCTTTGAAGTAGAGATTTGAACATAAACTCTATTTCACGTTTCTTCCCTTAATACATTATTTTGACAAGTAGAAATTTGAAGAGAAACTCTACTTCTTGAGCAAAAACTCTATTTTGCATTTCTTTCCTCGATACGCTATTTTGAAGTTTTCTTCCCTCAACACACTATTCTGAAGTAGAGATTCCCCTGTTTTTGCTCTGTTTTGTTTTTTGTACAACCAAACTTCCACCATGTCCAAAATTCTTGAAGATATGAATAGCTGGAGCTTCATACAAATCCTCAACAACCCGTCTAGTTACCACGACGTCTACATTCCTCCCTCGACGAAGGCATCTTCTCTCATCATGAGCACGAGTAGCTTGGAGATGTGCACGGAGAGCTTAGGAAACGAGACAGGTTGTTATTTCAACGAAAACATGGAGGAAAGGGACATTTCTCGATCAAAGTGTCGAGAATTCATGAAAAGACTCAAAAGGACAGTGAATTTCCCGCCTCCCCTGACTTCAATCAGCGGAAATGAGAGGGTGAGAGTAAGATCTCATCGTGAAGGTGGTCGTTTAGTGTTAAGAGCTGTAAGCACGCGTGCTTGCAACTCTTACTTCAAAGCAGAGCGTGTCAATCATGCTTTCCTCGCGAAATGATGATACTAATAATAAAGTTGGAAATGGTGAAGACACAAATAGTTGCAAAAAATCAAGTGAAATTGGGATACCAACAAGGTGCAAAGAATTGAAGGGATTTCAAATTGGGGCCATTTCCTAAAATGCTATTTCTTCCGTCTCAATTTATATGAATTTCAAATAATGTAAGTTCGATCAGGAATAGGAATTTACGTTTGGAACCTTCAAATTTTTTGAAATTAAATTTATATATTTGTAAACTATGTATTATAAGTTACAATAACTGATAATTTAAAATATTTAAAAGATATATGAAAAAGTTACGATAAAAAATAACCTTATTTGAATTTTGAAATACGAAAAGTGTCATATAAATTGAAACAAAGAGAATAGTATATATTATAACAGTGATGTTCAAACCATCTTGCATGTGATGCTACCATATATATTTTTTAGTTACTTAGTATTCCTTATTCTCCAAGGGAATGTATCTCGATAAATTAAAATTTATTTTATTTTTTAATTTGATATTCATTTTTTGAAGTCTTGAGTAATCTGAATTTGCACTTTACACTCTAATAAAGGGATCATATTCATTACATTGTTGATATAATGAATTACAATTGTTGGTAAAACTTGATCTATGAATGTGGCCAAGGGCGCTAATAGTGGAAAATTCAAAATTTAAACATTGTGATGTTTGAATTGAGAGGCTAACCTCAAAATGTATATCTAATTTTATTTATGCATACTTTTCACACATATATACGAGTTTTGACCTTAAAATTATTAGTTTTGTCGAACTGCAAATACATTATTAAAATTGTCAATTTTGATTGATTTTTTTTAATTTTCATTAAATAAAATTTATTTTTGAAAGCGACGCTTCGAACAAATTTTTAATTGTCAGTAATTGTTGCATGTGTTAATCATGGGGAAGAGATAAAGTTCTTGCCACAACAAGTGGATCACTCCTTGGGGAAAAGCATGTCACGTAGCGGTAGAGTCAAAATTTTAATAAAATGATTCACAAAATATCAAACTTGAAATATTGTTATATACTTTTTTTCTTTGAGTGTTCAAAATTTTGTATATGTATGAAAAACTCTGTTGTTATTCTATTTTGCGGTTTGATGAATGAAGTACAATTGAATTCTCTTGATTGCATGTCGCTAATGGCGTAGATTGATAGTAAAAATTATCCTTAAGTATATAGATTTTAAAAATAGAAAAGGACCAAACTTACCCTGAGTTATTAGGTTTGTACAAAATTGTCCTTCATCCACTTATCGCGTCAGAAATACTTTCAGACGTTAAGTTTTTGACTAATCAATATCCTTATTATTAATGATTCATATCAAATTTGTGTGTTTTTAAACACCGTATAGTTAAAGTGATAAATAAACATTTTTCGACCCACACAAAAAGCATAATGATCTGAAAATTATTTCTGAGAAAAACTCGATAAGATAGACATATGTACGAAGATGCGAAATACAAGAAAGGAGATACAAAAAGGTACCTAATTATTGTTTGGGTTTGTGTAGTCCCAGTCACATCAACTTTACAAGGAGTGAAACATACATAGGAAACTAAATATATGTGGATAAGCTCCATAGATGACTAGATTTTATTTATGTTGTTATAATATGCTAGGACAAGAAAATTACAAAAAAATAAATTAATTAATATTTTCCATGGCTAGAATGAAAGAAATTAAAAGCTTGAAAGGAAAGAAGCCATAAGAATAAGTTTGATTGGTTCTTCATTAGTGTCATAGATTTAATGTTCTAAAAAGTTGAATTGAATCTTTAATTTTAATATTCTCTTCTTTAATATTTTAACTTAGATCTCAATTGGTAATTAAATATTTTAACTTTGGAAGTGCACATCTAGAGCATCAGATGTCCACGGAATATAATGAGTATTAGTTGGAGTCTTTAGTTGTTAGTTGAGGTGTCTAGATTGCAGGTGAAACTAAATTATTTGATTGTTCGTTTATATATAATGCCAAATAGATTTTATGCTATCGGTATATAAAAAAAAAAGCAAGTAAATATGACATGATACAACTTTAGGTTACGGAGGACATAACCTTACGTAGGAGGGTGTAGAGGACACGTACTAACTACTAAGATAGAAAAGTTAGTAGGCAGTGAAGTGTTGTTTTTTTCTTTTTGAGGATTTATGTTTCTTATGTATATATGTTGCATGTTGTGTGTGTCATCAGTATACATAATTTATCCACTAGCTTTTTATTAATAATTTATATAAATCCATCAACTTTTTATATGGTGAGGTGTTACAGGGACAAGAATACTATACGCGAACATTATTCCTACCTTTTATGGGACAAAGAGATTGGCAGAGTGGATACGAGTTGAGGTGTCTACCTTCAAGGTTGATGTGTTTAGTTGTCAGATGATATCAAGTCAAGACAACTGACAAGAAACATGGTAGGAGGAACAACATAATTGTTGTCTTTCATTAAAGAGAAACACCTTGCAACAAACAAAAAATCATAATATTTGATATAGTAGATTACAACATGGCCCAGACCCGACTTGTGAGATTATGTTGGGTATGTTGTTTGTAGAATACAACATGGACCGAAAAATAGTTTTACTCAAATCACTATTTCTTCATTCTTCATCATAGATCTCATCAAGGGATTTGGAAATTCCGTATATATCTTTGTTGCGTGCTCTGGATCCACCATCTGCCTCAGGATGTTCCTCAGGTGAACATGAAATTTCCAGTCCCATTCCTCTTAGTAAGCCTTCATAAGACGCGGAAAGATCTTCCGAGGCCAACTGGTGGTACTCAACAAGTTGTCTAAGGCATTGGTTCTCCCTGTTCAAGTTAGCATTTTCATTTGCAAGCCTGGATTTTTCAGCTAGAAGTGCCTCCATCTGGAGCCTCACCTAAGCAAATTTACAAACAAAACAGTATACAATTTTAGTTTCATGGTTCGAATAGTAAACAATTTGAGTGTCACAGTACAAGTAGTATCACTCTATGTTATCTACCATTTGATACTGTCAGTTTATATAGCAAAATATATATTTTTTACATCTTGTCACGATTCATGGAGTAAACAATCAGAGCGACATGCTTCAAGTAGTATATAATTAGAGTGTCATGGTCCAAGTAGTAAGCAATTTGACCGTCACTTTTAAGTAGTTTCACTCTATGTTATCTACCATATGATACTGCAAAGTTCAAGTAGTAAGCATTCTGAGTATAATTCAAAGAAGTACACATTTTGAGTGTCAAGGTTCAAAGTAGTAAAAATTTCGAGTGACATGCTTGTAGTATCACTCAATGTTGTCAGTTTATATAACTTAAATCTATTTCACATTGCATCAGGGATCAAGTAGTAAACAATTTGAGTGAGGATGTCAAGTATTACCAGGTCATCTTCTTCTGGTGGTATCCCTGTGTCAAAACCATTACGAAGCCTTCTATTCTCCTCTTCCAAAAGAGCAGAACGTTCTTGCATAAAGCGCAAGTCTGATCTCATTGATTTCAGTTCTCGAGCTAATGTGGCTGCTTTTGATGCCATGGAAATCGCAAGCTTCACAGATATAATGTCAAGTTAACTTGTGAAAACAAACACAAAAGTAACTATAATCATTCTTGGAGAAATGCAACACAAGAGAAAATAAGAGAGATGGGTACCAACATTTTTGGCTTTCTTGAACTTCCCAATCTGTTTTAAGACCTGTCCATTTTCTTTTTTGGTATCATCTTCTTCTTGTGAATCCTCCGAGCATTCGTCTAATTTCCTCTTCAATCCTTTGTTTCTTTCTTCACTCTTTTCTTTTTCTTCTCCTCCCACATGTTTACCTTCCTTTGATTGGTTTTCTCCACTATTTGCCTTCTCCATTGTGCAATGAAGTATATCTGTCAACGTGGGTGGTTTTGCTAGATCCCTTGCTCCCTGTATGAAAATTACAGGATGCATGATCAATAACTCGATGTATGCACGTGCAAACACAGTTTCAACTTGTACACTTTCTTTTTTCAACTATATTATGCAGTGCATGTACTACCAAATACTCTTAAGCTTCAACTTCAAATAGCAATTTTTCATATGCACGCCACAAAACGTCACATTACAGAACTGTAAAAAACATCATGTCTACTAATCAACAAGAATGAATGCTGTGTAAAAGAACCTCAAATTTACAAACCAAAACTTCTTTTTGACAAATCATATCTACCTTAAAACAACAAGCTTCTGAAAAATCACACCATTAATCCTACATGTACTACATATATACACACACAAATTTTAAATCCAGAATTTGCCTCCAAGTGAAAGATGTTACTCCTACCTTGAAGGTAGCGAGATTGTTTCCGATCGATCCTTCGGCTCAACGAAAAATAGTCCAAAAGCAGTTCAGAAAAGGAGTAACTGAAGTGAAAGCATAACAAAACATTCTGACCACTAACTATAATAAAATAATGCGCTAATCGAAGCACGAGAAACAACAAATAATAACACAAATCAGAGAACATGAAACTATAATAAGAGCAATACTATGACTACTAGAATTGATAGATATGGAGACAATACACTACTTACTACCTACTAATTTACTGCTTTAATCCGTGTCCTCCATTTATGATTAACAAACACGAATGCTCATCTATATTTACGGTACAAAATCTCATTTATACAAACCAAAAATTCCTTCCAACAAATGACATCTTCATTAAAACATAAAGCATTTGAAAAATCATATATGAGCTTTAATCAGACATTAAAACAAGGGATACCTGAAGGGCATTTTCCAGATTGTCAGATAACAGTGAAAGAGAATAAGAAACAGAATCAAATCCTCTTAGTAAAAGCATAGCATCCTCCTTCATCCTCTTCGATCGATCCTCTGCTCCATCGCGCTGCTACAAACCATTTTTCACACAAAATTAAACAAAAAAATGAAATCCAAAAACAAATACTACAGCAACAATAATAAAAAACCAAGAGTAATCCGACAAGTGGGGTCCGGGGAGGCTAGAAAGTACACACAACTTATCCTACCTTAGAGGTAGATAGACAAGAAACAACACATAACAATAACAACAACAGCAACAGACGTAACCAAAACAGAAACTACAAAAAAACAATAGGATAACTGGAGTACAAGTGACAACATATAGTAGCAGAAATTGAAGTACCATAAAGATACCCAAAAATAAATCTGGAAAAATAATTTAAGCTCAATTAACCTTTTGAGCAGGGTTGTGATTTTCACGATTTTCAAGAATTGTATCTACCCTGCTGCGAAGATTACTCCAGAATCGTTTATCTGATGATGGACTGTAAATTGGTGAAGAACCCATCAAGCTTGGTGAACCCTGAAATGGTGGAAAATTCATTTTTTATGAAAAAACAAATGTAAAGTTGCAATCTTTAATGAATAAAGTACCTTGTTAAGAGATGTAGGGGATGAAGATTCAACTGAGATTGTCATTTGAGCTTCTGGATTTGGAGAGAGAGTGAGAGAAAGCAAAGTTTTAGAGAGAGATAGGGGAGAAAGTTGAATATGTAACGGCTAGTTTTGTGGGAGCTGAGGTTGTCTTTAAATAGGAGAGTGTACACAGTCACACACCAACGTTATAAATGGTACAAACATGTCTTGCATTTGCAATTATTGTCGAGTCATTTTGGGTTTAATTATGTATTTTTTTCGCGAGTTTTCAAAATTATTATTTGTGTTAAATTTCAATGGAGTGTTCCAATATATATATCTAGGAGTAATCATATCATATATATATATATATATAAAAGAATATGTAAGGTCCGCCTACGTAGCGCACTCACATAATTCTTACTTATTTTTCTTTAAATAATTAAATATTTTAAAAATCAATTAAATAGTCCAACAAAAGTTAAAAAAACTCAAAAGACATCATTTCTAATTAAACGGTAC
>JBCEWC010010483.1:0-17604 GCA_038996855.1 Solanum aculeatissimum | reverse complement strand
AGAACAAAACAATGACTTTTCCATGCTTCAAGGTCAAAAAAGATGGCTTGAATTTAGTTGTCCATCCACCCAAAACTTTTCCACCGAAAGCATGCTCAATGGTCAAAAGTGGTGGGATTTTTTTTTTCTTCTTTTTCAAATATTACAACAGATACCCCACTGCCCTGAGGCCTGAAGTATAAATCATAGGCATAATACATAGATGGACACTTTAATTGGCCTTAATTGACAACTAATCACTTTGTCTTTGAGCATGCACATTTAGACACCTCAACTCTGCAATTGCAGCAGGGGCGGGATGTGGGGTGTGGCCTGTGGGTGTGAACTGAATTCTTTTTGTATTTTGTCTTTATAAAAACGTGAGCGAGTCAACAACCTAGTTAATAAGTGAATGGTTAGAAAGTAATGATAGAGAGTAAATAACACCAGATATTTTTATACTGTTTGGGATCCAATGTGGATCTCCGTCTAGTCCTCTTGGATTGTAAGAAAACAAAAGTGTTTGAGGAGGTTTAGACAACTGTATATTTTGTTCGAGCTTTGATGGCTTCTTATGTAGTTTGAGGTCTTTGACAGAGATGAGAATCCAAGAGAATCGATCCTCTGAAAGATTAATTCATCTCTTTTCATAGGATGCACGTGTTTACTTGTTCAGTTTTATATAACTTTTTAAGTGTGTACTTGTGTACACCTAAAATTGAAGGGCGCAAATGCCAACTGAAGCCAAGTTAAGGCACATTTATGTATCATATTTCTTTTCTATCTTCTCTCTTTTGATTACACAGTATGTTGGTGTAATATATCATATATACAATAAATTACAGTTGAAAATAAAATGACAAAAATGAATAAAAAATATATTCTGGTTGAGGCATGGATATCTCACTCTCTTTAAGGAGATTCAAGCTCATTGCAACATAATCTACACCGATTTGGCAGCAATACTCTTGTCTTATCCCCTCCAGGATACCACAACCCAACAACGTCGTATGACTCAAACAACTCCAAATTAATTGTAGAGTTCAAAGTTTCACATATAAACACCTTCCTTTAACATATAAATACGCTCTTTTATATAGTGAATATAGTTGAAGACATAGAATATTTTCTTTGTCTCAACTCTCTCTTTCACCATTGTACACTACAATATTCTTTCACACTTTAGCATACTTCATCTCTTTCTTGTATTTTTAGCTATTCTTCATAGAGAAAGAAACACCACTATTTATAGATGAGGAATTTGTCCTTGTCTGGATAATAATGTAGGTAAATGAATAGAAAAATTATGTGTTGGTAGTTACATAAGTTATAAGGCATAATGAGGTAGAACATAACTTAGTGTCTGCTTAAGTTACACCAAGAATAAATGGTCATATTCTTGTCAATTTATATCCACTAAAATAATACACTTTAATATTAAAATGTCATGCTCCAACACAGTTGTATGACAATAAAATTCGCGCCGAGAAAATAATATTCAAAGAACGAAAAATATTGCTACAATTGTAGTATTTTATTTTAAGGGGTGAGTTCTACAATCTCTATGAATCCTCTAATTCGCCTTTTCAAATATAAATTCAAGGGTTCTTGAGCTTGATCTTGAATCTTGTAAAACTTGGTGGATTTGATCTTGACTTGTACTTAAATTCAAGGGCTTTTGGGTTTGATCTTGAACTCGGTGGTTTTGATCTTGATTTATGGATTTGATGAACTTGAACTTCAACTTGATATGAATTTGTTCTTGAACTTGATCTTGACTTGTACTTGAACTCAAGGGCTTTTGAGTTTGTTCTTGAATATGGTGGTCTTGATCTTGATGCGTTCTTGAACTTGAATGTTTGATTTCTTGAATTCTTGTTGCTTGTAGAGAAATCTGCGGCGTTTGATCCGCGAGCTCTCTCTGGCTTCTTATTAGAATTCTTGATGTGAATTCTGAATTATGAGGACCCTTATATATAGTTGTAGAATAGAGGAGTTATGATGTAATCGGGTTTTCTTCTGGTCAATCAGATTTAAGGTGACATGACGCAGGAAAAGTGATAGGAACAGATTTCCTTTCAAGTGACATGGCGATATTTGATTGGTCGGGACATATCACTTGTACATGTGGCATATTTTTATTGACATTTGATTGAGATAAGAATATCATGTCATTTTGACACATGTCATGATCCTATTGACTTCTTTGTTTGACTTGACATGCCACGTTATCTGACACGTGACATCAAATGGACCTCTAGGATGAGAGAATATTGAACATAGTAAAGTGGATCATCTTTTGTAGTCCAAATAAATGAATTTAGGTTTTTAATTAAATCCATATTTTATTGGACTTAATTAATTAGCCAATTGTATTAATCCATAATATCATTTGATCTAATATATTTTAGAATTTAATATATTTAAATTATTTTATAAAATTTATATTTTATAAATTTTATATGATTACAACAGCAAATTGAATAGAAGTTATAATGCTTGTTAAGAGTGGAACAAAGGTGTTTGAGGAGGTTCTTTGACGTAGAGAATTGATCCTCGAAAAGACAAATTAATCTCTTTTCAAGAATACGTAGACAACTTTGTACTTGTGTTGTCATTGAATGATCATCAATATATTTGTCAATCTTCTTTGTTTCCATAGTGGTCATTTGACTGCTAATGTGACTTGTTCCCTTATGATTTAACATGTATTCAGGTCTGATTTTCCCTTAGAAAATTAATCTTGCTTACATAATGCACACACATTAATTATGTCATCATTAACACCAAATCCTAAAAACTCATTTTCACGGTCTCCTTCAGCTTATAAAATAATCATTTAAATACTTTCAAAATTTATGTGTTGCGTTAGCGTTGAATGTCCACGAGACACAGGGAGAATGAGTTGGAGTGTCTGATCAAGTTGAGGTGACTCGCAAAGTTAGAACACTTATTTGTCAGTTGATATCAAATTTTAGTATCTATTTATATTTTATGCCTAAGTTATAAGCATTATTTGAAGTACGTTTGCTGGTGTATCTATATCTCAATTTTTAAAAAATTACATAAATATTTTTTTCTAATTTCAATTTATATGGCACTGTTCAGATTTTGAGAATCAATTTTTAATTATTTTTTTTTCATATGCCTTTTAAATATTTGAAATAGTTGTTGTAACTTGTATTTGTTTTTATGTATTCTCCGATATGTATATTTTATTTTTAAAAAAATAAATATGTATATGTCCAAATATACAGTCAAAATTAAGAAGTTCAAATCAAGAAATAAAAATAATCATATAAATTGCAAGTATCTCATGTGAATAGCTTTCTGAAAAGTTTTATATTCCCTTCGTATCAATTTATATGACCTTTTTTTTTAATTAATCCCAGAAAAATAATATATTTTTATATTTGGTATTCAAATTTAACTTTAAAATATCTAATATATCCTTAATAAAATAATTTCTTATCACACAAATATATATCACTCATTTTAAAACACAATTTAAAATTAAAAAAAAGAATTCTTTTTTAAAATTTTATGTCAAATCAGACTAACTAGTATAAATTGAGACGAAAAAAGTAATAATTTTCGAAAAAGTACTGCAATCAACTTGCAAATAAAAATCCTTCTAGAAAGTCTTAAAGCAATTTCCTAAAAAGTCTTGCACCTTTTTTCCTTTTGTAAATAAAAAATTAACAATAAGGATGCATAAGAAACTTTTATAGTGCCACAAATATTATATATATAAGTGTTAATAAAGTTGTTCTGGCAGATGCGATCATTGTCTTAATAAGCTATTGTCTCACCAACTAGTCAATCAGCTACTGATCATTGTCTTAATAAGCTATTGTCTCACCAACTAGTTAATCAGATGCGAACTCCTCCTTAGGTGGATTCCTCCTTTTGCTCTTCAGCCTACGAGGTATTAACAGTCATTTTTGACTGTTATTTCCCTCCCAAGAGCAGGTTCTTACGCGTTACTCATCCATCCGCCATTGAAACACGATTTTCCGTCTTTTTCGTCCGACTTGCATGTGTTAAGCATGCCGCCAACGTTCATCTTGAGTCACGATCGAACTCTCTATGAGATTCATAGTTGCATTACTTATAGCTTCCTTGTTCGTAGAGGAAACGTAGTTGATCGATATGTCTGGTTAAGTAGTTTTAAGGTATATCCGTAATTTTTCAGTGATTCTTCCGTTTTAATTTGTTTGTCTTATTTTTTATTTTTCTAGTTTTTAAAATTTGCATAAAAAATTCATGGACGGTTTCATAATTTTTGTGATTTTTTTCGAAGTAAATTGACATGTTTTCTTGAGTAACTTGACTTTCGAAATTTTGTTAGTGCGCATAAATTGAGACAGAAGGAGTGACATATATTATTTACCATAATGTAAAAAGTTTTGCAAATCATAATAATGAAAATTTTTAAATATTTAGAAGAAATATAAAAAAAAATTATTGATTGTCTAAATCCTATTAGGGCCGCATAAATTGAGACGCATGGGAGTAATATGTATTATTTGAGAAATTACTTAAAAATATTATAAATCAAATAAATAACAAGATAAAATATCTAAAAATTGTATTAAATTATTAAATCTTCAAAATCTATCTGAATAGCATAAATTGAGCAAGAAAAATAATATATATTGAGTCCGTATAACACACGACCTTTATCTTTATAAAGACGGACTTCAAAAAAATTTACGTCCACACAAAAGATTTTATCACGAAAATATATATTATATTTTTAAATTTTATATCAAATCAAATTTTATCACGTAAATTAAAATAGAAGAATATTTTTTTTTCTTCCTTTTTTGAGGATTTTGGGGTTGTGTAATATATAGAAAAAGACACTTGTTGACTTCCAAGTCTTTGTTTTTGAAATATTCAAAACAATTAATCCTCCCAACAAATTCTTCCACAATTTTTTCCCCTTGTTCACACACAAAAAGAAACAATAAAAATTAGGATGAGGTAATAAACATTTTAATATTTTTAATTAAAAATTTTAAATTTAAACTTTAGAAAATACAATATTATTTTGATAAAATACATAAATTAAATCTTAAATGTGACTTTAAATTTTAACTTTGATCTTTCATTTTTATAGTGGATATGTAGACAGTAGACACTTTAACTATCTAACACTTCAACAAGTAGGCACTTGTGCACTCCGAAAGTTAAGGTCTTTTTTTGTTTAAAGTTCAATTTATGTATTATTATGTCTATCATTTAGAAAAAATTTCGAACATAAATTAAAATTTAGTCAATTTTAATAAAAATACGAGACATGGACACTCAAAAATTAAAAAAGAAAAAGTTGACACTGTTTTGGATGGTTGTTATGTATTGTTTTCATAATGTATTGTATTGTATCGTAACGTAGTATATTGTTTCAATGAATACGATGTTTAGATATATTGTATTATTCTATATCGTTACATAATGTCATACATCCATAATTTAAATAATAAGCCTACAGGAAATATATGTGGTAGATATCATAGCAAATTCCTATATATAATAAGTCGCTTATTTGAGCAGCTTAGGGTCGTCATGCCTGCTTCAGCAAGTTAAAGCAGGCAGCTGCAACCAGATAGCAAGCAAGCGGTTGCAAGCAGACAGTTGAGTATTAAATTAACGTGCCTACTTAATTTTGCGGTGATTGTTAACGTGTCTACTTAATTTTGCGGTGTCATTTCTATTAATTATTATCTAATTATTTATTCGTCTACCTCAACTATAAAATTACAAAATTACCCATAATAAATTATTTTCCCGTATAGGAGTAATGTGTATTATTTAAAATTACTTGAAAATATTATAAATTCAAATAATTAAAAAAATTTAAAATAGAATTATTAAATAACAAATAAAGTTTAAAATGAGAAGAAAATAGTAAGTAACGATGCAACAACACCTAATCGATCGTTACACAAAATGAATTTTTCTGTCGTTACCTAACAATGAATTTAAATGATACAATGAAATTTATGTAACAATCAAAACAAACATTGTATTTAAACTAACAATACAATGATTATGGACTCCAAAAATTAAAGTATATTTTTATTTAAAGACCAATTTATGTATTATGTCTATATTTAAAAAAAAATTCCAATGAAAATTCAAATTTAATCAATTTCAATATAAATATAACACATCCACTTGAAAAAAATTTAAAAAGTTGAAGTAAAAAAGACTTTCCCTCAGAAAACGACTCATCAATCAATAGTATAAAAAATTCAATTCATTTTTTCCATTTTCTCCTTGTTTCGCTGACTAGTTTTCACCGGCGATCTCTCTAGTTTCCGACTCAAATTCCGGTGAGCTCAGAAGGACTTTGTGAGTATTCTCTTCTTCTTTCTGTTTTCACTGAGATTCAATTGTTGTGGCGGGCGGTAAGTGATCTTCGTAGGTATCGGCTTCGAGCTTTACAAATGAAGTTTTTTTTTTTTGCATATTGAGCTATTTACTATCAAATAGAGATGAGAAATGGATGGTTTGAGCTGAATTTGGGCCGGTTAATATGGGTTGAATCAATAAATGGGTCATTGCTCAATTTGTCCAACTTGACTCATTACTTTTATGAATTTCAAGTTTACAGTCTATGATGTTATTTTGTGTTGTTTGATATTTGACTTATATATATATATAAGAATAGTAATTTGATATTTGGTATTGTTTTGTTTTTGTGTAAATGTGAATAGGATTTGATAATTGCTTAATCCTGTTTGAATTGTGCTTTATTTAAAATTTCTGTTTTTCTTTAAGTGCAAATTTGAAGCTAGAGAAGATTTAGTTACTATCATGAGCTGGTAAATGGGCGGGTCAATAATCAGTTCAAACTTCGGCAGGTTAGGCTCATGGGCTAATTTTGTCATCCTTAGAGGTGATGGTGGGTAGTAGCCAGTGATGGTGGTGACTGGTAGAGTGGTTAACAATGGCAGTTGATGGTGGTAGCTACCGGTAGTTTTGATGGATGGTAATAGTAGATATTAGGGGTGGTGACTAAGAGTGGTGATTGGTGATGTATAGTGGTGGTTGATGGTGGTGATTGTCAGTAATGATTGGTGGTTATTTTGGCAATATTAGTTGGCGATGATGGTTGTATATGATGGCTAATGTTGGATGACAACTGACTGTGGTGATTGAGGGGGTGGTAGTTGTGGCCGAGGATGGTAATTGTGGGGTTGTGATCATTGATATTGGTGGATAACAATGATGACAATGGTGAGTAGTTGTCCCACCCTTTTCTTAAAACGATTTTCATATTTTAAAGATCAAAAGGGTTTTCAAGATTGAATCTGACTACGTTGTGTTTCTAAAACAAGTTCGACTCCAAATGACTGATCATCGACAGGGGTTCCAGTTAAGGAATTTTGTTGATTAAGGGCCAATGGGAAGGCGTTGGGCACCCATAAAATATCATGGGTCTAGCAAGGTTTCTTTACTGACTCATATTGGCTAAAAATAGAAACTCAACTAAATAAACTCACAAACACATAAGCGTGCGCACAAAAAAGGTGTTTTGAAACAACATTTGAACTATTACAGTCCAAAACAAACTATTTTCTTTTGTTCTTCTCTATATAATCATAACTAAACTAGATTCTTCTCTAATAGTACTTCAGTTAGTCCTCTCACATTGTTTCTATGTTGTACAGCTCATTTGGCAAAAATGGAAAGAGCAACTCCTTCAATGTTATGTAGTCACTTCTTTATTGTGTTGATCCTACTTCTACCAGATACATCAGTGGCTGATCCAAGATCCCAGATAGTCCAGCTCATATGTGGAAACGGAACGACAGTCTCCGTATCAAACTTTGTTGCTACAATGGAAACTATAGGTGACCAAATGAGAACTAGAGGATATGGTGTAGGAGCTACTGGCACCGGACCAAATGCTAGCAATGCACTTGGCCAATGCTATGGTGATCTTTCATTAACAGACTGTGTCATATGCTTCTCTGAAGCACGAACCCTTTTTCCCGGGTGCTTCCCTAGTAACAAGGCGCGAATTTATCTTGATGGCTGCTTTATGCGAGCGGACAATTACAAGTTCTATGACGAATATTTAGGTCCAGAGGACAGGCATGTATGCGGAAACAGGACGACAAAGGGTTCATTGTTCCAACAGAATGTTAGGCAAGCCGTTCAGCAAGCAGTTGCAAATGCACCGAGTAATAATGGCTCTGCGCGTGCTCAAGTGTCAGTTCCTGGTTCTTCCACCATGACAGCTTATGTTCTCACTGATTGCTGGAAGACGCTGAGCGCAAACTCCTGCGCAGCATGTTTGCAAAATGCATCTGCATCCATGCTGAGATGCTTGCCTTGGTCAGAAGGTAGAGCACTGTACACTGGATGCTTCATGAGGTATTCTGATACAAATTTTCTCAATGCTATTCCTACCAGTAGAGGCTCATCGTCAAGAGGTAATCTTTACTCTTTTTTCGTCTTGGTTTGCCTGTTATTTGTTGACAAAACACGCAATTTTGTCGATGAGTGATCTTTTTTTCAACTTTCAAATCACCACATTGCAGGAAAAGTTGCAGTCATTGTCATTGTTGTTGTTAGTTCCTTTGTCGTTTTGGGAGTAGGTGCTTTCCTTGGTATTGGTGTCTGGAAGAAAAAACAAATCCAGAAGAAGAGAAAAGGTAAATCCTTTTTCTGCCAAAAATTAGTCATAAAAGTCATTAGGATATTATTGATGAACATTATATTGTATCTTTTGCTAAAACTGGTGCGGTAAAAGCAGAAAATAGCAATAAGAATTGCTGATCATATATTTTGTGAAATGCCACACTTTACTGAAGACAATTTTCAAGAATTAACTTGAGGCATTATGGCCTACTCGTGCTTTTCCTGGGAAATTTTGAATTTGTTAGGTGCAAGTGATGCTGAGAAATTGGTGAAGATCCTTCATGACATAAGCTTGAGCTTCAAGTATTCGACACTTGACAAAGCCACAGGGTCATTTGATGAGGCCAACAAGCTTGGACAAGGTGGATTTGGCACGGTTTATAAGGTATGTAATGGTTGAATTTTCTGGATTCGTTAATTTTCCGTAACAGTAATGCAATACTAGAAGTGTTGGCAATTAAATAGTCTGAGGCATGATTTGTTGCAGGGTGTTTTGGCAGATGGGAGAGAGATCGCTGTCAAAAGGCTATTCTTCAACAACAAACACAGAGCTGCAGATTTTTATAACGAGGTTAACATAATCAGTAGCGTTGAGCACAAAAATTTGATAAGGTTATTGGGATGCAGCTGCTCAGGACCGGAAAGCCTTCTTGTATATGAGTTCCTCCCTAACCTGAGTCTTGATCGCTTCATATTTGGTAAGCAACGGGGACTTTGCAACAACAACTATGCTATATTAATACTCACTATTCTATTTAAGCTAAACTCATGCCATCATTGCACCAACTAAAAATAGAAGTGAAAATAAGTTAAATATAAGTAATTACCTTTGCATTAAGACAGTTTTCACATAACCACACCAGAATTATTTTGTCATATCTTGATTCTATGTTTAAAATTGACAGACCCTACCAAAGGTAAAGATCTAAATTGGGAGAGAAGATTTAAGATAATTATAGGGACTGCAGAAGGTTTGGTATACCTACACGAGAACACAAAGACACGAATAATTCACAGAGACATAAAAGCAAGCAATATCCTGTTGGACTCAAAATTTCGTGCAAAGATTGCTGATTTTGGGTTGGCCAGGTCATTTCAAGATGACAAGAGTCACATAAGCACTGCCATTGCTGGCACATTGTTAGTATTTCTTTGTCTCGTCTTCTACTTTTTGTCGTGTAAAAGTACCGAAAAACATGAAAACTAATATGGTCCAATATGCAGAGGATATATGGCTCCAGAATACTTGGCACATGGCCAATTGACAGAAAAAGCAGATGTTTACAGCTTTGGAGTTCTTCTAATGGAAATTGTTACTGGAAGGCAAAATAACAGGAGCAACAACGATGAAAACACAGACAGCTTAGTTTCCATTGTAATTTTTTATCGCAGTTTTTTTTTATAAACCGACGTTTTAAATCTTGAAGAACTTTTTGCATTTTGGTCTTTACCCTTATAATGGATGAAATTAACAGGTGTGGAAGCACTATCAACGCGGTACAGTGGAAGAACTATTCGATCCAAATCTCATGTTGCACAACTACAACACCATCAATGTGAAAAATGAGGTCGTTAGAGTTTTGCATGTGGGACTTTTGTGTGCTCAAGAGATTCGATCATTACGTCCATCTATGTCTGAGACATTACAGATGATCCTCAACAAAGAAGAAGAGTTGCAAGCGCCTACCACTCCACCATTTGTTGATGAGAACACCATGGAATTTCGTGGGCCTTGGGCGAAGTATTCACGTAGTCAAGGTGCTTCTAGTTCAATTGCCAACGTATCTGACAGTTCCTTTTACCCCAGATGATGATACATTCCAGTGCCCTGAAACTGATGCAAAAATTATTAGCATCATTTCACCTCATGCTCTTGAAGTGGACTTGATCATCATGATTGAACAGTTAGTTATAACAAATGTGTTTCAGTTCCAAACAAGTTAGGGTCGCCTATCTGAATTCTCAATTTCATTTAAACTCCGTGAGAATAGGAATAGGATGTGGAAGTTGGGTTTGGGAATAGCCTCTCTACCTCTATGAGGTAGTGGTAAGGTCTGCTTATATTTTTACCCTCCCCAGATCCCACTTGTGGAATTCCCTTGGGTATGTCGTTGTTTGTAATTTCATTTAAGCTCTGTTAGAATAGGGATAGGATTGTATATATGGTCTCCTTCATGGAAAAGGATTGAAATATAGTATCTATAAATAGGATTCAGTGTAATAATGTGTCTTAATAGTAATATCTTCCAAGTGTTTATTTATCACATGGCATTAGAGTTTTGGTGAGAAACATTTGGGGAAGATAGTTATTGTTATTCTCTGCACGATCAACCATCCAATAATGCTCATATTGCCTAAACTAACACTATAAGTAATCAACTAATTTATTTATTTGAAGGGTAATATTACGATATACTATATTTTTGCTGGTGGTGTTTCATAATATAATACCCCTGGGCCATGGGTTGTGGACTTCGGTGCTTCTGATCATATTTCTAGCTATAGATCACTTTTATCAAATATTGTTTATTCACAATCTTTTCGTATCATTACTTTAATCAATAGGATCCAAACAAAAACAAAATAGTACTTGGGAATTTATTCTTCGTTCGTCAAGTAAATTTCAGCTAAAAGCATCATATTTGAGCCTAAAGTTGGAGCATAAAATAAATTTAGATTAATCAAACTATAAAACGAGTACAAAATTGACTAAAATTAAAAAATAAAAAAAAGTACCAAGGTTGTCAAATTTATTATCATTGTGTTTTACTGTTATTATGCTATTATTATGGTATTTCTCAAATTTTTTTACTATTGTCATTATCTTTATCTTTTACTATTAATTCTTATCTCGTCTTCTATATTTTTAGCGTAGCTCTTTACTCTTGGATCCTTCAAAGCTATTTTCAAAATACGAAACTCTCCCAATATAATAATAAGGTCTGCCTACACTCATCCTTCCACACTCCACTTATGAAATCACATCGAATATGTTGTTAACTTGTTATTGTTCAGTGACGAAATCAGAATTTTTGTCAAAAATGTTAATGATTTAATATGTATATATAGAAGTACTCACTCTGTTGATTTTTACTCATCACTATTTTGCTTTTCGAAGTCAACTTAATTAAACTTCGAAGTTAAATTTAAAATCTAAAATTTAGACGGTTGAAAACTATATGAGAAATGCTATAAGTTGCAATCCTTATTAGTATGATGAAAAAATACATCTTAAAATGTTAGTCAAAGTTCATATAGTCTGATCTCGATAAGTGAAATAGTAACAAGTAAAAATAAGCGAAGAAAGTAGTTTTTGACTTATATATTTATGCAATTAAATTTTCTCTATACAAAATATAATTTTTCGATAAACGTGTTCAACTAACCACTCTTCGTTCTACGTAGCTCCGCCACAATTGTGTTGCAATACAACCAAGATCAAATCGTGGGGTATTTTCGTCATTTTTCATTTAGTATCATATATGTCACTCCTTTCATTATTATTTATCTCTAATTCCCGAGAAATATTACCATAATTCGCGTTGTTCTCAAGCGCTCTCTCTCTGTCTCCTCTCGTGCTTTCTCTCACTAGATCCCTCTTCACCAAACTGTTCTTCAGGTAAATTTTTCTGTTTGTTCGGTTTATTAATCTCAGATTTACGTTTTTCGTAGCTTTTGATTCAATTTTTGTGTGAGTTTCTGTTGTTATGATGTGATCTGAAGTCGGATGATTGATACATGAAATCTGCTTCGGAACATGGGGAATTGTGATAATTTAATTGATTTGATTCGTGATTTGTTGATGTAGATCTTAAGTTTTGGTAGGCAGAGTTGTTAATACTTTAAATTATTGGTAAATTTATGGGTTTTTGTTTATTTTATGTCCAAAAGGGAGGATTGGAATTGGAATAAGGTAAAGTTTGTCTCTTTGTGACCTGTATGGCCTATAGATCATAGGGTTCGAGCGCTAGAATTAGCGATGCATGGGTATCCAAGGGTTGACGTAGTGATTAATGAAGTTGGTGAGAATTATGTGGTTTGAAGGCAAAATACTAGGTGATTTTTTTCCTTTGTCCTAGCCTTGGTGGATAGAGTTACATCGTACTTGTTGCTGCTTGTAATGGCAGGCAGCTCGTGAAATTAGTCCAGTTTAGACACCATGGTTATCCAAAAAAAAGGTTAAAATGTTAGTAGTTCATGCATCAGGGTGGATAGGCACTTTTCAAATCCTCTGGGAATGCGGGATGTGCTGTGCAATGGGCTGCTTTATTTTGTTGATTTTATTGTTCATCTTTTAAGGGATGTTGGGTTGTCTGTTCATTTTGATGCATCTTTTGTACTTCTGTATCACTTGATTTAGATGGTGACGATGGTTTTTGATTTTGTGTAATTCAACGGGTGTAATCTACGCAGGGATCATTAAGAAGAAAGAGAAATGGGGCTGACATTCACCAAGCTTTTCAGTCGGCTATTTGCCAAGAAGGAAATGCGCATCCTCATGGTTGGACTCGATGCAGCTGGTAAGACCACCATATTGTACAAGCTCAAGCTGGGCGAGATCGTCACCACTATTCCAACAATTGGTATGTTCTTTACTGATGTGCAGTAAAATAATTGGCAATAACATTTCTACAGTTCTAAGTTGTATAAGTGTGACTAATTTTGTTGCAGTTATGACTCAAAAGACTAACCTATCTTCCTTTAGGGAAAAACAAAAAAAATTGGGATAGGGGAAGGGGAAATGGAGGAGGGGATTACAAGGTGAGGAATCAAACTCTCACTGATATGGTGAAAGTTTAGGTAGCTACGATTTCCCAACGGAAGACTGACCTATCATTTTGATACGCAGCCAGAAAATGTGCATAGAACTAGTAATATATCGTTCCTCTACTTTTACTGTTTGCTGCAATTGGTTAGTTTGTTATGCCTTAGTCATCCTTCATCTGTCTCTGTTGTTCTTTTTGTAGATCCAGGGGAAGCAATGTCTAATCAGGGTCATGTGATATCTATAATCAGAATAATTATTTTGAACTTCTAAATAATCTTGATTTGATAACTGCTTGTGTGCTGATCGCTGTATGATTTTAAAATAGGCAAAGTAAAGGTTCCTAAAAAGAAGCCTAGATTATCGGGTATTGTAGAAATAGCTGTGTTTCATTCAGTTATTTCCTTTTGGATCACTCATAAATATACTTCTGATGAAATAACGAATCTTCCCCCCTGCTTTGCACAGTACGAGTGAAACCAATATCTAGTTGATGTGGTTTTCTTTGGTTGTTTAGTAGTGCGTGTTGTTTATAACTCTCACAACTTCCCCTTTAAAATGCAGTAAAAGTGGAGTATTACTTCTGGTTAATGATTCTTTTCTCTGTTCTGATTAGCAAAAGCCTAGTGTTACTGAAGATTTTATCTTGTGCTGTCCGCCTGTTCACCTAAGCAGCTTAATATAAAATCTGATGAAGATATCAATAACATAGCTGTTAAGATGAGCCATCAATAATAATTGATAATTTTCAGGTTTCAATGTGGAAACTGTTGAGTACAAGAACATCAGCTTCACCGTTTGGGATGTCGGGGGTCAGGACAAGGTAGACTCTTTGTTTTAATCCAAAGACTTATCCTCTGCATAAAGTCATGGTCTCTGTTGGACAAAATTAGACTTGCCTATTTATGTTGCATGGAATGTTATCTAAAGTATCCAGCTTATTTATGTTTGCTTTGGCAGATCCGTCCACTGTGGAGGCACTATTTCCAGAACACTCAGGGTCTCATTTTTGTGGTTGATAGCAATGACAGAGACCGTGTAGTGGAGGCAAGAGATGAATTGCACAGGATGTTGAATGAGGTAATAATCCTCGTCCTCTTTGTAATTTGTGTCATTCTTGCTGATGTCAAATTTGACTTCTACAACTCTAGATCTAAATGGCATGAAGTTGTGTGAATGATTCGGCAGACTTTACTAAATATGCTTCAGTTACAAGTGTACTTTTATACTAAATGAGATATGATAATAGCCTCTCTGGTCTATTAAGTTTGACTAGATCAGTTGTATGTATTCAACACATCATTTATTTTCCAAGTTATTACCAATTTGATATTATTGCCTAGTGTCCCATAGGTGTAGGTGGCTGTTATATTGTGTTCATTATGTATTATTTATTTCCTTTTAAAGAATGATATCTTAATGACCCTGAAACCACTCCACAACTGCTGCTCAAACGTTTGCATGTCATCTTCTTTGAGCGGGGAAGTGATTACTGCTTACGACTCTAAACTGTCACACATCCTCTTGAACTAAAACTCCTGAGTTGGTGATGAGACTGTTTTAGCATTAAGATCACGAAGGAAAAGCGGTCTTCGAAAGGTTCCTGGTAAAAGCTAGATTAAGAATTTTCAATTTTGATGTGAGCTTCATTCTAGGCTTAGGTAGTTGTGTGATTGTGTCTGCTTGGATTTTTGGTTAGACTTCGTGTCATATTAGACTGAATCATATACTTTTGGTTGCTAAGGTTGAAAGATGCACAAGCTAGGAGGGTAGAATACTAGAATTCCTTATTTGAAGAATAGGTAAATACTAGAAATTAACTCCTGTCTTTGGAAGAGGAAGATTAGTCGAGTTCGATCCAAGTTAAAAGAAAATTAGATCACATGATAATGTTAGCTTACCCTACCACCTAGGAATTTGGTTCTAGTGATAAGAACACATCACATGATGTGTGGGTTAGACAGGCAAGTGTCATAGGTTCAAACTGGCACAAACAAAAGTCTTGTATTTAGGTTAAGAAGGGTAGAGGGCAAGCCATTATCCCCGGATTTTCTCAGTTACCGAAAAGAAAATGAAGTATTGGCTTACACATAATATGATTTTAACACTTTAAGTTCCCACATAGAGCCACATCGGCTATCTTTCATTGTTTTGCATTTTGTTATTTGACCCTTTTGACTAATCTTAAATATATTAAGTTTATAAAAGTTATCATTGGTGAAATGTATCGCGTAACTGAGACAAAAAGTTCAAGAACATTCATCCTTTGTTATAGGAGACATTTGAAAACTCCAGAAGTCCAGATTGACAATTAAGTAGGTAGTGAAGTATCTGGAGAATTTGGGAATAAATGGTTGTGGAGAAGAAAACCTCCTATTCCTTCTACCTAGTGTTTTAACAAACAGGCCAAACAGAAGCTTTATAATACTTTGCACAACTTTTTACTCTACAATATGTGTGTATGCGTCCATTGTTGCTTGAAAAGAACACCGTGAAAATAGGTATGGGGAGGTAGGATAGAGAAGGAATGCACGTTTCACCACAGTCCAATTTCTCTTTGCTGCTTACATCATCCCCATCCCCCTTTTATCTTATTTAAGATACCTACCTTCCATTATTCGGCAGACCAGAAAATGCAAAAGAACTATATGATGCTTTAAATAGTGTTTAGTCTTTGTTGTTCCTATGTCTCAGGATGAGCTTCGGGATGCAGTACTGCTTGTTTTTGCTAACAAACAAGATCTTCCCAATGCAATGAATGCTGCTGAAATAACTGATAAGCTTGGACTGCACTCCCTCAGGCAGCGTCACTGGTAAGCACTCTCGCAGAACATGTGACAAAACATCCGTTTCTCTTGTAGACATGCTAAACTTTGCCCCTTTACTATATTCAGGTACATCCAGAGCACTTGTGCAACTTCTGGAGAGGGACTCTATGAGGGGCTTGATTGGCTTTCCAACAACATTGCCAATAAGGTACATATTTAAGTCCTAATTGATAAAACTTGGTGTAGCAGATTAGTCGTGTACACGATATAAATTTGTTCTTTTTCCCTAACACCCTCCATTTTACAGGCCTAAGTCAAAGTAGAGTTGTTGCGGTTTTTGATCCTGGATGCAGGCGGGTTTTTATCTAGTTCCATTTTCTTTTATCTCGTTTTTTCTTTTCGTGTCGTTATGAACATCCCTCAATAGTCATTTGCTTCTTAGGAGGACACTTTTGAAATGTTTTTGTAATACAATGGTTGGATGTATGTAATTTGCTGTTTGTTTAGGTTAACTTGTAACAAAGACCCTCTCTTTTCTGGAGTTCTGTGTTTTGCACCCATGATAATATATGCACATACCAAAATTTTTTAAAATGCATATAAAATACCATAACAATACAAAACTATTATTGCAGTAGTGCTAAGGTTTGCGTACATTTTACCTTCCTCAGACTCTTGTGGGATTTCACTAAGTATGTTGTTGTAATATGAAACTATGGTATAAAAAAATTTAGTTATCTCCTGCGCCCCAACTCCCATAAGTAAGATCTGGGGAGGATTTTATTGTATGTGTGTGATTGGATGTAATTAGGTAATTTATTGTATAAAAAAAAATTCTAAGTTTCGTGACGTGCTTAATAAATTATATTTGACGAAATATTGAAATTGTTTGTTCAATTACACTTGTATTTGATATTCAATTTTTTGTTATTGGCTTTTAAAATAATTTTTGAATGTATATTATACAAAATTATAATTAATAATTCAATAAGCATTTATGTTGTTTGTATGTGTATATGATAACAATGTTATTTGTATATATTAGTTTGTGGACTTCACCTGATGTGAGCTATTTGTATTTGTTTCGTTTGTATATAGTCTATGTGAGCGATGTTATAAATATAGATTTATTTGTTGAATTCACATGATATGAGTTATTTGTATACGTTTAATCATATATTTATTTATTTATACAATTTTAAGTGATTTTGTATATGTATATTGAAAGCAAAGTTATATGTATAAGGTTATTTGTGGGTTTTCCCGGATATGAGCTATTTGTATATGTATATAAAATATTGGTAAAATTACACTGAGAGACATTAAACTTAAAAAATTATTTTAAAAAATAGTCATCGTTGTATAGACATGTATAGTTGGTGTATATTTGTGTATCATAATGTATATTTTGTGTATAACCCATGTATAAGTAAT
>JBCEWC010010482.1:0-17606 GCA_038996855.1 Solanum aculeatissimum | reverse complement strand
TTAGGGGATGATTTAAGGGTTTAGGATACCTTAGGGGACCAAAAGGGGGCTTAGGGAAATGTTAAATCACAAAAATACCATTAATAAACTAGAAATTTTCACTGAACACAACTCTCAAACGACAGCTACAGTGTCGTCAAGGTGTCACACGGACCATTCAAGTGGCTGTCCAAATGTACTTAGCCAAATTTCCCGCGAACTCTCGGAGGACTTTCTGTTACACTTCACCAACCCATAAACGGTCTGTTCAAGGTGAGCTGTCCCGTACAAGGCACCGTCCAGACTTCCTTAGGTCCAAAATCATAAGCCAAACCTTTTCCTAACCACTGCCTCACTCCACGAGGCAGTACACGGCTCGTCAAGTGGGAAACGGTCTGTTTGAGGAACCGTTTACCTACACTTGGCATAGGGGTGGTTCCATACCATCCCAAGCTCACTGTGACATCCCACGGGACCCTATATGGACCTTGCAAAGTTTCACGGTCCGTTCAAATGTCCTTGGCCATCTTTCTGAGCCTATTTCCAATGGCTTCTGAATTTTAGACAGTCTCACTGGTTTTGCCATATCTCCCTCATCCGATATCCAAATTGAGTGAAACAACTTTTTTTGCAAAGATAACTCAAAGAGATTCATTTTGATATATTTTAGCTCACATGGTTCATCCCACAGCAAAAGTTAGGACTATTTGAAGTTGACTGCCAAAACTACCCCTCTAGGTCACTTACTAGCCCAATTCGCATTCGGCCACTTAAACTCAACCCGTGGCCACCAAAACTCATACATGGCCTGTACTACATCCTAGAATGCTAACGATAAGTAGATTTTGAAAATTTTTGGATTGTTACACCTTTTTGTGGGTTTATCTTTAAAAGGATCTCTAAATTTCCATGCCTTAAGGTGGAATTTTTTTTCTTTTGCACCTTAAGCCCGACCTTTTTATAGGTTTATATTTAAAGGTATCTATAAATTATCATGCCTTAAGGTGGACCAAAATTTTCCCTTTGCACCTTAAACTGGCCTTTTCACGCCTTATGTTTTACCATTTGGAATACTGTAATGCCTCAAATTGGTGATCTCATATGTTTAAACAGTTGGAACATTGTAAACCCTCAAATTGGTGATCTCATATGTTTAAACATTTGAAATATTGTAAAGCTTCAATTGGAGATCTCATATGTTTAAATATTTGAAATATTGTAAAGTCTCTAATTGAAGATCTCATATGCTTAAACATTTGGAATATCGTAAAGCCTTGAATTAGTAATCTCAAGGAAGGAACATGGAACACCTCCCTTCACACTACCAGATCAAATTCTTGCTGTTTATAAGATCAATAAAGCACAAATATTGCTCCCTTTGACCTAATAAAAGGGACGAACAAGAAAAAAAAAGAAAAAGAGAAGAAAGTCATATCTCAAGAAAGACACCCGAGGGTTGAACTTCAAATTTTATTGAAAATATGAAGAAGCACATCCCTATTTATAGAGTGTCGTCCATGAAGAAAAAGGAAAAAAAGAAGCAAAGGAAAAATAAAAAAGGAAAAAGTGTGGTGGAAAAAAAAAAGAAAAGAAAACAAGAAGGAAAGAGTGCTTTCCTAAACTACCAAAAGAAAAAGAATTTCTATTTTGGAAGACACGGAAAAGGAAAATAAAAAGGAAATTTTGAGGCTCCTATGACAAGTGAAATAAAGAGAAGAAAGAACCTCTTTAAGTTGTAAATTTTTTCCTTATGTGATAGTTAAATAATTTTTTTGTCACACATAAATATTAATAAAATGTTTCAAGTCTAGTATTAAAAATATTTTAAAAAACCTTGACAAGACTTGAAGCAGGGGCATTTGTAATCATTTAAAAATTATTAAATATAAATTTTAAAATGATTTGAATTATATCAAATTCATGAATATGTTAATCCAAATAAATATTATGGATTAATATAATTAGGTTAATTATTTAAGTTAAATAAATACAGATTTAATTAAAACCCATTTTAATTGATTTGGGCTATAATAGATGAGTTCAAATTTAATGCGTACCATATTATTTCATCCGAGAGGCCCATCTTGGTGTCATGTGTTAAATGACGTGGCACACCAAGTAAAACAAAGAAGCCAATAGGATCACCCATTTTATTAAAGCCCAATATGCCATGTAACTTAAATTTGATTGGCTGAAGAGAAGTCTTTCCTATTATAATTCCTCTATTCTACAACTATAAATAGGGGTTTTCATAATTCAAAGGGACATCAAGAATTCTAACAAGAAGCAAGAGAGAGCTCATAGATCAAACGCCATAAATTTGTCTACAAGTTCAAGAATTCAAACATTCAAGAATTAAAGTTCAAGAAAAGGCTCAAAAGCCCTTACAGTCAAGAACAAGTTTATATCAAGTTCAAGTACATATCAAGTTCATCAAATTTATAAATCAAGATCAATAACACAATATTCAATATTAAGCCCAAAAGCCATTGAATTCAATTACAAGTAATTATCAAATCTATCATTTTTTATAAGATTCAAGTTTAAGATCAAGACCCCTTGAATTTACACTTGAAAAGGTAAATTAGAAGATTAATTGAGATTGTAACACTCACACATTGAAATCAAATACTACAATTATTGTGATATTTTCATTCTTGATTACTATTTTCTCAAGACAAAATTTATCGTCTATATCCCAATCTCAGATCAACCTTCGAAAACATTGATGCCCCCTGCAATTGATCAAATAAATCATCAATACGAGGCAGAGGATAATGGTTCTTCACTATCACCCTATTCAACTTTTGAGAGTTAATACACATCCGAAGAGTTCCATCTTTCTTCGTCACAAACAAGATAGGATCGCACCATGGGGAAACACTCGGTCAAAGAAACCACAGATCTAAAAAACTCTCAAGCTATGTGCTGAGCTCCTTAAGCTCTGAAAGAGCCATCTGGTACGAAGGAATAGTATGGGCTTAGTGCTCGACTCGACCTCTATCGCAAAATCTATCTCCTTCTCGGCGGGAGCCCAAGAAAACCTACTAGAAACATATCAGGCAACTCACACATATCTAGAATGGACTTCTTAGTAGAAGTCCCAGTAGTCAGATCATGCACATGGGCCAAATATGTTGAACATCCCACAAAAATCAATCTCTAAGCCTTAATATAGGATAAAATACCTATCAGAACTCAACTCAGATATCCCTGCCAAACCAGTAGGGATATCCTCGGTATCGCAAAGGTAATAATATTTGCATAACAATCCAATAAAGTGTGAGTGGGAACCACTAATCCTTACCCAGAATAAGATTAAAATCCAATATGTGGAGAAATACCAAATCAACCCAAGCGCCAAAACCCTAAAGAGTAACCATAAAACCTCTACAAACTCGATCCACCATAAGTGAATTCCCCGCTGGGGTGAATATCTCAATCCAAGAAGTTAGAGGCTCGAGAGTCACACCCAAATAAGGAACGTAATATATAATACATAAGAAAATATGGAACCTTGATCAACTAAGGCTAATGTTGGCTACTGAAATACAGTAATCGTACATATGATGGCCTTATCAGAAGCCTCAGCCTTAGTCTGTGTTGGTTCAGTATAAAAGTGGCCTTGATGGCTTTCCCATCAAACATCACCGCTGCCCCTGACTTTACTGCCCCTGGCGATCCCTCTAGAATCCTGTTGATAACCCTATTGGTCCTTATATTGATCATCTTAGAGGCACAATTCTGACCCCTACCCTTGCCACCTAGTGTTGGAGTTGATCTGGCTGGTTATGAGGTGGCAAGTGCTGCCCTATGTTCAAGATAGTCTTTGACCCAATGGTCTGGTGCCCCGTATTCATAGTCATACTAAGCCAATCTAGAGGCCCTAGAACCCTGAATACCTGCAAGGGCTGACCCAACTAGCCCTGAAGAAACTGAATTACCCTGTCTCTGTCTGCGCCAAATGGGATTAGAGGAACCACCCCTGCTAGTAGTACTCGGGCCCTAATGGCCACCCTCGAAAGCCTGTAGTGCTACATAATATAGCTGGTTGATCTGACTGTGCTAACCTCTCCTTGGAGGCCTATGCCTCAGTAGTAAAATCCTATTTGGGAGCCACTGAACGCTTCCTCATTCCTAGAATGCTTGTCGCTTCCCCCTCGGGCCTTGCGACCAATCTTCTCCTAGGAACCAGCATGATCAATAATGTCTAGAAACAAACAGCCTGAAGTCACTAGTTCTTGCGTGCCAATCCTCAACTGAGGACTTAAACCTCACATAAAATAATGGATCCTTTCCTCCTCGAAAGGAAAAATAGTTGTAGCATATCGGGAGTGATCCTGAACTCTGACCTCATATTGAGACACAAAAATCTATCCTTATTCAAGTCATACAAATTAATTCTAGCTACGATCTCTGATGCTCCTAGGAAAAAATCTAGCAATAAAGGCATTTGTTAGCTCAACCCAAGTCATCAGTGCGACCACTGTTGGCCTAGTATCTCAGCAAGTCTGCCACCACTGCCTAGCGGTGCCATCAAGCTGATATACAAAACAACTTAACCCCTTGAGACTCTAGGAATCATAAGTCCTATGATCACTCTATGAAGGCCATCAAGATCTCCTATGTATCTTCCCTTGTATCTCCCAAAAACCTCGACGAGGACAACCTAAAAAATTATCCATGTAGTCGTTGGTCCTAAAACTATACGATTATCTCTGATATTCTCTCCTTGAGCTCAGGGGTCTTCTCCTTATCTAGTACTGATAGTATAGCCCTACCCCAGCCCCAACACCAGAAATATAGCCTAGGTGTTATACCTTCAAACAATAGCCGAAATTAGATTCCTAAAAATCAAGGAGCTATTGATAAACACACAACAAGAATCAATAACACGGTAAAGTTCCTAAACATACCATAGCCTCTTAGTGATAGGCAAAGATATCTCCGCACCCATCCATAGGACTCTACTAGCCAATAGCTCTATACAGTTGATACTAGTTACTCTTAGGGTCTGATACTAACTTGTAAGTACTCGATCCTTGTCATGATAGTGCCTGTCATATTCTACCTATATTTAAAAAAACACAACCCACAACGCACCTGTCCTAACTGCTAGTCTAGCCAAGAAGATAAATCAGTAATATAAATAACTGAAAACTACCCAGAACCTAGAAGTTAGCTGTATAAAACTACAATAACAAGAAAATAAACCAATATACATAATTTAAACCAAAAGAATATATATACAACCTAAGAGTGCTCCTAAAAATACATAATAATGCATTACAAGGCAAAAGCTGAAAACAAAAAATGGCCATCAAAAGAAGGAGACTATCACAAAGCCAGAGTTGTTGGTGCTTACCTAAAAGTAGTCACCTGCTCTCAGATCCTCTAAACTTAGTGTCCCCGACTGGTTCCTAGATCTACATCATGGGAAAATGCAAAAGTAGGGGTGAGTACAAGAAAAAGGCACCTAGTAGGCATCATCAGCCAAACAGGTGAAATAATAAATAATATGAAGCTCAAATGTAGATAAATGAAGATGGATCTGAAAGATCATAACTTTTGGTATGGGTTGAACTCTATGGAATTATATATATCAAATTGAATCTCTTTGAGTTATATTCGTAATGCAACTAGTTTCATTCAATTCAGAATTTGTATGAGAAAGTTATGGCCAAAGCAATGAGACTGCCCATAATTGGAAGGACGCTGGAAACAAAGTGCTCGAAATGGGCTAAGGGCTGGACCACAGATGGTGTGATGGTCTACGGTCCGTGGGGTTGCTCATGTTATGGTCCACCCCACGGTCCATGAGACACTTCACGGCTCGTGAGGGGTCCCGTGAAGTCGGGCAGAAACTTAGCAAGGGTTCGGGGCTGGACTCCAAACCATGTGATGCTCCATGTACCAGTACACGATCCATGTGCATCTGTACGGTATTTGAGACCACTTCCCCCCGTGAAGTGATCCAGAAAGTCCCTCAAGAGTTCAAGCCGAAGAAGAGATCATGTGTTGCCTCACGGTCCAGTACACATACCATATACAAGTTGACAGGCACTGTAGCCCTTACGCGACACCCTATTTCTATTAATTAGTCCATTTTCATTAATGGTTAATTCATAATTTAATTAGATCTTATGTACCTTTTAGGCTTTCTAAGGTCTCCTAAACCCCCTAAATCTAATGCTAAACCCTTTTCATCCATTCTAACACTCTTCAATCTATTTTGAAATTCTCTCAATCCTCTTGACCTCCATTGATGAAAGCTTGAAGAAATTTAGGAAAGATCATCCTTGTTGTGAAATTCTTCAATTCTCTTGGTTAATTTCAAGGTATGTGGGTTTGATTTATGGATTTCCTTTCATCCCTAAAGACCTAAGAACCCTTCTCTTTAAATTTGATTTTTAAGTTTTCTTTAAGGTAGGGTTCTTTACATTTTGAAGTATTTTATTGAATGGGATTATGTGATGTAGAAATTACGTGATTTAAAGTTGATTTAAGTTTGAATTATGTGAAGATTGAATGGTTTTGTAGATGACAAAGTTATGCATGTCCCTTTTTCTCTTGATCTATGCATGGGTAGTATTTAAATGATGCTTTAAAGGTTAGTTTGACTTGAATTTCTCATGAACTACTCTTGACTTGACTTTAAAGTATGAATTCTAGTACCCATGCTATTCTCATTAATCCTTATGGTATTGCATGCATGATTCATGGATATTGGATATTTTTTATGAAAGTATTGATGTGGGTAAGTCCCAAACATGTTTATGACTATGATTTTGAACAAATATGGGTTATGACAAGAATGTGATCACATAATATTTATGATATGACTCTTTAAGAAACATGGGTGCTTGCACCAATATGATATGACAAGTATGACAAGTATGGAGCTACTCTTATGGATGATGTTTGACACAAAAGTTTGTTTGGCTTTTTAGCCCATGATGCATGATTATGAAATGTGTTTGACTCTTATTAAGTATGCATAAGAGTAATGAAAATGATTTGACTTTTAAGCCCAATTATGCATGGTTTGACGTTCATGTTTCAAGTTTCCATTTTAAAATCATGTATATGTATACATATTCTTGTGGGATGATGACTTAGTACCGAGAAGGATTAGAGTCGTAAGTGCGCTATCCCGAAGGGTCCCACTCCTTCCCTAAAACTATGAGCCAATGTAGGTTTCTACCAAAATGGGAGGCCCATAAGGTATGCTTTGATATAATATGCTATGACATGTAAATCCTTTCGAAATGGGAGACCCGTAAGGAATATAGCCATCACACCGAAATGGGAGGCCTGTAAGGTGTGGTCTAGAATACCTTTGGCAAGTAATCGGAGGCTTCATTGGTCTAGTTCATGTTGTAGCTCACATGGACTATGATGTCGATTATGTTCCATCCCCTCTACATTATAAGCATTATGGAATTTCATGCATCATGATTATCATGGCATCATGTTATATTGTTTCTTCTTATATTCTCTTGTATGTATGTGCCCTTGCCATGTAGGTTGTTATAGGTTCATCTGCACACATGGCATGCCCACATACTTAGTGCTATATTGTGCTAACCCATACTCTTGTCTACATGTTCTAATTATGTAGGTACCGGCGACGATCTCTATCTACCTTTGCCCGACGAGTGATTCTCTTCAAGCTATTTGCTTGTAGTGAACCCTTTGTCCAAGGGAAACATCTACTTTCCTCTTACTTATATTATTTTACTTTCTCATTTCATGTGTCGAGGGTGAGCCTCAAACTATGACGAGGCCCCACTCTTTCTATGTAGAGGCAATGTTGGACATACTATACTCTTGCTCGTTGTATTATGCTTATTTTGGGTTGTTATAACTATTGAGATTATGTTATGGAAATGATGCCTCTCTTATGCTTATGATTATGCTTATCTACTTGTGAATGTTGGGAATGTGCTTATGTGGAATGTCTCATGGCCCTGGTGTTCCCCCATAGCTTGAGTCCTACTTACCCGCCCCTTAGAAATACTTGCTATGTGCTATGTGATTCATGGTTATCCCATTCCCGGAAACATCCTCATAACTTGAGTCCAAAGTCTCGTTTCCCATAGAATTACATGTTATGTGTTTATTTTCCGCGCTTTTGAACCAATGATGTGTGTAATGATGCTATGATGGCTTGATCGAGGACCTTCGGGCTCTCCTTTGCCATGTCACATCTAGGCCTCACTTTTGGGTCGTGACACAAAACTTTCTTGGTCAAAATTCTCAAAAGCCAGCTAACTACAGTCAACACCTAGTATATCATAACATTCTTATTAGAATGTAGAATAATTTAGAATCAAATTTCATTTATTTCCTCAAGATTCGATTACAAAATCAACATGTAAAGTTTTCACCAAAATTGAGATCAATAGCAGCTTAAAACTGAAAACTTACCCTGAATTATGCACCATATCCCAAAACCAACTTCACCACAATGTTCCTTGTGAAATTCTGAGTCACGTGGATCTTTGATTTATCAAAAATGGACTTCTATATCTCAAGATACAAGCTGCTAAACATTGAGTGAGGTGTTGTTCGCGAAGTGCTAAAGCACTTAAATAGGCCTCAGGCTCCATCTCCGTGAATGCAGATCGAGCCTCACATACACACATCACCTGGGTATTTTATCTTCTCCACAAATGTGAAGGCTTTTTTGATAACGTGTAGTTTTTCCCCATCTATACCCCACGATCGCACCAACACATTACGTGAACATGGAGGCTTAAATTGTCTGGCATTGCACAAAAAATCCTTAAAACTCCTCCAAGCCATTACCGGTGCATACGATGTCCTATTCAAGCAAATAAATAATGTAACCACCCATATTTTTTTGTTTTAAATCACACGGTGCAGTCCGAATTCCTAACGGAGCCTCCTATGAAAAAGTAAGTACCCCACTTCTTTTCGACTAAGATTGGCTAAAAGAACTGAGGTGGTCAAATTGCAACTGGATGACCCTGACAATGGGCGAAGGATTATTTTCGACTATTTTCGACATTTTAGAGTTGACCACGCCATCAGTTTCTCATTCTGAGAGTGCTTAGCTGAGTTTTGACAGAAACACACTTTTTAGCCAACGGTTGAACTCATTTTGCAACTATCGGTTCAAAACAAACGGAAATCCTCCATCATCAGACCAACCACCCTCCTAGCACATATGAGTTATTCCAAAACTAATGGAACCAACATAATCTCATTCTTAGGCTAGTTATTAGGTTTTTGACAAAAATCATTTTTTTTGTAGCTTTAACTCCCCGCCAAGTTACAAACTAGCACAATTCTCAACCAAAACACCAAAAAATCATTCCAATAGGTCATAATAGGTTTGATGGTGCTAAGTGAAAGATAAAAAAACAAAAATAACACAGAAGAAAAGAATTGACCTAAAGGGTCATTAATATGTTTTGGAATTAAGATTGAGTAATGAGGCATCTTATGTTTATGAAATGTTTTATTGCATGTTATGCAAGTCATGAATATCATGAATCATTAAGGGATATCAAGTATGTTATGATTCCATGGAAATGCAATAAACATTATGCAAGATTATGAATCCCTCCTTATGATGTGATCATTTTAATGAGCTACTCATATTTTGATATTATGATTTAAAAGACTATGCATGTTATGATTATACTTATGCTTTATTTATTGTGTGGGATGCTGACTTAGCATTAAGAGGACCTTGGTAGATTTCCATTATCCCTTAACTATGTTGCCACTGTAGGTTTGTGATTAGCTAAGGATCCATGCATCTTATATTGCTTGACATTTTGAAATGGGTAAGTTCCCGTAAGGTCCATGTAAATTATTCACCAAAATGGATAAATTACTATAAGTTTCATATAAGGCAATTACAAAAATAGGTAAGTTCCCATAAGGTACATGCTATGCACTCTCCGAAATGGGTAGGTTCCCGTAAGATAAGATATAGTCTACCTTGGAAAGTAGACTACTCTTTTTCTAGTGCGGAGGCAACATCTGGATTTCATGTAGTAGATTATATGGTCTTAAGTGTTGGTGAAGATCCCTTCCCACATATGTGTGCTACGTTATGAGATTATGTTTACCCCTCCATGTATGTTTTAATTAAGGCATTGACCGTTCATGTTATATTGAGTTTATTTCATTTGCTATGATTATGTATCTTGTCTATTATGGCTTGTGATTCCCTTATTGCATTGCATACCACATACTTAGTGCATTCAAAGTACTAGTGTATACTCTTTTCCTAAATGATCTAACCATGTAGGGACTAGAGCTTTTTTTCGACCATCACGTCATGGCTAGTTTTATGTGTGAAGATCTTTACTTGTAGTGAGTCTTCCATTTCGAGGGCAATATCCAATTTTTATCTACCTATGTTAAGACATTGCCCTTTTTGTTATTTACTTTTGAGGGTGATCCTGGAATATGTCTTGCACGTTATTCCAGCAATGCCTTTGTATCTATGGAGACTTTCCCTCAACCCCTATCCTATAGATATTCTCACATATGATGATATTAGTAAGGTGGTGAATTTCCTATGTCCATACTCCCCTTAAAGTGTATCCCATGTTCCCTTCCCTTAGATTTACATGTTGTGTTTGAAATGATGGGATGTTTTTATCTCTTATCCCATAGAGTGCATTCTAAGTCGATAATTCCCTTAGTATTATTTGATAATGGTTGAATGATGCTTCTTAACAATGGATGGTCTTACTTATGCTATGAGGTTTGTTTGTGGTACCTTTGTGTTCCCCATTAACCATGTCATGCCTAGGCCCTAGGCTTTGGTCGTTACAAGCTTAATATTATAGCGCTATGTTTATAAATGGTCCTCAAAAATCCATTATACTTCATCACGTAGAGTCTTTTTCTTGGTTGTGAAGCACACCACAACTATGAATAGGAGTCTATGAGGAATTTAGAAATGATTCACTTCTTCAAGATCTATGTCGTGCTTTAGAACTTGACTTAAGACTTCCTATTTCTAATTATTACTTCTTTGTGCTTCTAGATAATGCTTCCAAGAATAATTCCACCAAGATTCCCTATTCCAAAGGATGATCAAGCCTTCTGGTCCCTCATGCTCCCTTAGACAAGGGGTTACTCATGCCAAATAATGGAATATTATCATATTGTTAGCACAAGCCATGGAAAACAAAGTTAACCTAGGGACCCAAGATCCTCATGCTTATACTCCAGCCTCAAGGATGAGGGACTTCACAAGAATGAATACTTCAAAGCTTTATGGCTCTAAGGTGGAGGAATATCCACAAGAATTTATTGTTGAGGTATAGAAGGTCCTAGATATCATAAGGTTAAGCTTGGAGGATAAATATAATGTAGTAGCCTATCAACTCAAAGGCCTTGCACAAATATGGTTGACCGAATAGAATATGGAATGGATGGATGATGAGACTATTCATTAGGAAGAATTCAAAGGCACCTTTCTATAATTGTTCTTCCTTATGGAGATAGGCTGCATTGATAATGGAATTTATAATCCTCAAACAAGGCTTTATGAGTGTGAGAGAGTATTCCCTCAAATTCAATAACCAATAAAAGTATGTTCCTCACTGAGTTGTTGATCCACGGGTAATAATGAACAAATTTGTGTCAGAAGTGTCTGACTTGGTCAATAAAGTGTGTTGCACCATTAGGCTTATAGGGGATATGGACAAATCTCAACTCATGAAATATGTCGAACAACTCGAGAGAGAAAATCTTAGGAAGATAAAGGTGGGGGAGTCCAAGAGGGATCGTTATGAAGGTGTGTTCCAAAGTGATAGAGGTGGTGGAAGTGGTCTCTTTCAACACACAAATTTCAAGGCCAAGGGACATCAAATGCTCCAAACCAAAGTTCCACTAATGACAGGGTACCAAACCCTAAAGGTTAAGGTGGTAATGGTGGACCAACCATAGTAGTAAGTGCTTTCGAGATTTGGGTGCTTACTTTAGGTGTTTCATGATGGGCCACAAGATTGTAGATTGTCTAAATATTTAAAACAATGGAACAGATGGTCCTCCTAAAGAGCATAGTCCTCATGGAGATTAATGGTCATAAACAGGTCAACAAGGAGGTTTTCCACTTCATAACTGATTTGTGTTCTTCAAGAGAAGCAAGGGGTGGATGAAACACTTGATGTTGTCACTGGTATGTTAAAGGTTTATGATTATGATGTGTATGCTTTATTGGATCTGGGATACACTTTATCTCTTATTAGCACATTCATTACTAGTAGGTTTGGTATATGTCCCAAAATGTTATATGAACCTTTTGTTGTGTCAACTCCTATTGGTGAGTCGATTATTGCTAGAAGGGTCTATAGAGGTAGTCCCATGTCTATATTACTTAAAGTCTTGCCTTGTGATTGTTTTGAGTTTGACATGGTAGATTTTGATATGATTCTTGGGATGGATTTGTTACATGCATGTCATGCTTCCATTGATTATTCAACCCACAAAGTTAAGTTCTAATTTCCTAATAATATATCCTTAAATGCAAAGATGTTAATTAGATGGTTAATGGTTTGTTCATTTCTTCTCTTAAGGTTTGAGAATTGATTGTTAAGGGTTTCCCTTATCATCTTATAAGAGTTAGGGATGGTGAGTTCAAAGTTCCTTATATTGAATCAATTTTGAAGGCCAATGAGATTCCTGATGAACTCCCTAGTGTTCCTCCTAAAAGAGAAACAAATATTTTTATGGACCTCTTCTTCAATACTCAACCTATCTCCATTCCACACTACTATATGTCCCTGATAGAGTTAAAAGTGTTAAAGGAGCATATAACGGACTTATTCGAGAAGGGATTCATAAGTCCTAGCAAGTAAACTTAGGGTGCACCAGTATTGTTTGTATGAAAGAAGGATGTCTCACTTAGAATGTGCATCAACTATCGACAACTCCACCATAAAGAACAAGTATCCACTATCGAGGACATATGGGTTTATAATTATTTGATCAATTACAAGGGGCTAGTAACTTTTCTACGATTTATCTTTGATCCAAATATTATAAAATGATGGTAAGGTAATGTGACATTCCTAAAACGGCCTTCCAAAAAAGGTATGGACATTTTGAATTTCTGGTGATGTCTTTTGGCCTAACCAATTCTCTGACAATATTTATGGATCTCATTAATATGGTTTTTAAACCCTAACTTGATATATTTGTTGTGGTGTTCATTGATGACATCTTGATCTACTCTCGGAGTGAGGAAGAGTAATCGGGGCATTTGCAGAGAGTGTTACAAACCATGAGGGAAGAAAAATTCTTTGCAATTTTGAGAAATATGAATTTTTGGTTGAAAGAGGTTGTATTCCTTGGGCATGTGGTGTCATGTGAGGCAATAAAAGTGGATCCTATGAAAATGAAAGTGGTGAGAAATTGGCCTAGTCCCATGAATCCAATAAACATTTGGAGTTTTTTGGGCTTAGCAGGATGCTGTAAGAGATTTGTTGAGGGGTTTTCTTGTCATGGCCCGGATAGGGGGCCTAGATGTGACATGGAAAAGGAGAACTCGAAGGCCCTCGATCAAGTCATCATAGCATCATTACACACATCATCGGTTCAAAAACGAAGAAGCTAGACAAATAACACATAAGCTCTAAGGGATTTGGGACTGTGGACTCAAGCAATGGGGATGTTGTCGGGAATAGGACAAATATTTATACACAAAGCACATAGAAATAATATCTAAGGGAACGGGTAAGAGGAATTCAACTATGGGGGCACACCGGGATTATGAGATTTTCCACATAAGTATATATTCAATCAAGATTTCCAACATACAAGTCATAAGAATAATAAGAGGCCATTCTCATAATCAAGGTTAAATAGTATAGTATTACATAACCAAATGTTTAACACAATAAGTCAACGTACAAGAGTATATAATGGTCCAACAAGCCTCTACATTAATGAGTGGGGCATCAACAAGTTTGGGGCTCACCCTCTAAACATAAGTAAGCAAATGACATAAGGTAAAATAGGTACAATAGACGGTGGCTATTGCCCTTGCACAAAAGGGCTCACCACTAGCAAAGTATTCAATCAAGAGTCAAGCGTTGTCTGGTAGAATGTAGATATCATCTCCGGTCCCTACATGCTTAGAACATGTAGACAAAGAATATGGGTTAGCATAATTAAGCACTAAGTATGCGGGCATATAATGCATATGACAATGTAGTATGACCAAGCAACATGACAAGGGGACAAGTGATAGGAAATGAGTGCACGTAGCCAAAGAGTGATATAACAAGATGCTATGCCATGATGCATAAGATGTAATCCAATGATCAATATAAAGCGGGGATGTGACCTCAACTGACAACATGTAAAAGACCTGAGCGACTCACTACCCGAATCCGGACTACTTGCCAAGTAGTACCCTAATCACCTTGATACAAGGGGAAAACATAACGTGTCATCCCATATAGGTAGAAATCCCGTGGTGACACATGGTAGTATGGACCCTGTGAAGATAGTCCATAGACCTCTAATCCCTTGGTACTAAGCCTCATCTCACGAGAATACGTATAGGTACATGCAACCTCAAAATAGGAAGACTTACATTTACTTTCAAAGCATGAAACATTTGTCAAAGCAAACCATTGATCAAATCATACTTAAACTTAGGGCAAAGGTCATCAAGAGTTTCCAAAACATTTCATGATCATGCCATGTCAATTCAATTAGAGTAGCTCATCTACATAGATTATCATATCAAGCATGCAAAACATGTCAAGGTTGGTGTAAGTACCTAATATGCTCAAAGAGCCATAACGGAGAGATTATGTGATCACAAGCCTTTAACATAACATTCAAAACATGAGTTTCATCAAGAGTTTCAACATAACAATATCCATGCATATGCCATGAATGCGGATCAAGAACATGGGTAATGGAATTCAAACATAATTTCATAATTTGAAAGGTAATTCATCATAAAACATGAGAAAATCCATAATTAGAGCATAATGCAATTTACCCATGCTTAATTAAATCATAAAAGGGACATACAATTTGATTCTTCAAGGGTTTCTATGAACATTCGTAAATTCAAGCTTAAAACATGATTAAATAACCTAAAATCTACAGCACATGATTCCCAACACTAAACTAAATTAATAATTGAAGAACCCATAACTTGAAGAAACTTAAAATCATAATTTAAAGGTTAGGGCTCTTGGGTCTTCATGGATGGACGAAAATCCTTGAATCAAATCTCACATACCTTATACCCGAGCACTTGAATTGAGTAGAGAAGCAAGAATTGAACAGTTTCCCTAAATTTCCTTCAAAGCTTCAACAATGGTGATCAAGAGGCTTGAGAGAATTTTATGAAGTCTTGAGAATGTTAGAATAGATGAATAAGGGTTAGGGTCTTGTTTTAGGGGTTTAGGGGACTTTAGGATACCTACAAGGGGCCTAGGGATTAATCAAAATCACGAAAATATCATTAATGAAATGGATATTTAACTGTCACACAGGGTCACACGGTGGAGCTATTGTGGCCGTCTATTAGCTCACTGGCCGTGTACCTAACCGTAAAAAATGCCTTGGGTTTTTCTTTGGCTCGAACTTTCGAGGCACTTTGTGGACCACTTGGAGAGGGGTTTCACGGACCATATGGCTTCACACAGACAGTGTACCGGTCCGTGGAGCCATACTTGGTCCATAAACCAAGCCCAGAAAACGGACAACACACTGCCCCACCCAAAAAACCACCAAATGGTCCGTTTGAGGTCTCATGGATCGTGGGGTGGTCCGTGAGCCATGACTTGGGTTATGTAGTGGGTCCGGGCCACCCCCAGCTCACTGGACCATGGTACGGACCCCCACATGGACCATGGACCCTCACACAGTATGTGGTCTTTGCCTTGGGCCATTTTCAAGGCTTATTTCCAATGTCTTCCAAATTTCAGGCAGTCCCAATATATTTGCCATAATATCTTCATACAAACTCCGAATCGAGTGAAACCAGTTGCATTGCGAAGATAACTCAAAGATATTCAATTTGATATGTAGAATTCCACACGGTTAAACCTTCATCAAAAGTTATGCTACCTCAAAGTTCACTGTTGAAACGACATCTCTAGTCCACAAAATGATCTATTTTGCGTTCGGCCTCTTAAACTCAGTCCGTGGATTCTACAACACAACCATGTCAAGTGTAACATCATAAAAGACTAACCATAAGGAGTTTTCAAAAAAATTTGGGTTGTTACATCATCTCCCCCTTGGGAACTTTCATCCTCGAATGAGCTAAGACTAGGGCTTGAGGACATCAATCACAAAACAAAAGGCACGCTAACCAAAATTCAAGAGGTCATGCATCATATCATAAATCTTTCAAAACACATGTCAAAATATCAGTTAAATCATTTTCGTGCTAATGAATGCATGCAATGTCATGAAACTCAAGAAACAAAGAATTAGGACAAAGATAGGATAGTACCTAGTACCTTAGGCTTAAGTAGATTATAAGAGGTAAGGATATCGCTCCTTCATGTCCAAATCTGCTTCCCACGTTGCACTCTCCACATCTTGATAACTCCAGAGTACCTTAACCAAATCCACCTCCTTATTGTGAAGCCGCTTCACTTGTCTATCAAAAACCTTGATCGGTACTTCTTCATAAGTCAAGTTTTCTTTAATTGTCACATTTTCCAAAGGTATAATGGCCTTGGGATCACCAACCACCTTTCTCAACATAGATACATGGAAAACCGGATGAATAGAGCTCATATCCAAAGGCAAGTCCAACCGATAAGCCAAACTACTAATCCTCTCCACAATGTCATAAGGTCCGACGTACCTTGGGCTCAACTTTCCCTTTTTTCAAAAATGTATAATACCCTTTATGGGGGACACTTTCACATATACTCAATCACCAACATAAAATTCAAGGTCCCTCTTTGTCACATCCGAATAAGACTTTTGACGAATTTGGGCCATCTTCAACCTTTCCCGAATCAACTTCACCTTTTCAATAGCCTCAACAACCAAGTCCAGGCCTATCAAGGCTGCCTCGGCATTTTCAAACCAACCAATCGGAGACCTACATCTCCTACCATACAAAGCATTAAAAGGAGCCATGCCGATGCTAGCATGAACACTATTGTTATAAGAAAACTCAATGAGAGGTAAGTGATCATCCTAATTTCCCTTAAACTCCAACACACAAGCCCTCAACATATCCTCCTAGGTTTGAATCATCTTCTTGGCTTGCCCATCGGTTGGAGGATGGAATGTGGTGCTTAAATTTACCTTAGTACCAAGCCCCTTTTGGAAAGACCATCAAAAGTGAGAAGTAAATTGGCTACCGCGATCCGATATGATATACCTTGGCACACCATGCAACCTCACCAACTCCCGAATATATACCTTAGCATACTCTTTGGAACTATAGGTAGTCTTGATCGGTAGGAAGTGAGCCGACTTAGTCATTCTATCAACCACAACCTATATGGAATCGAATTGCCTCCTAGAACGGGGTAACCCATCAACAAAGTCCATATTTACATCTTCCCACTTCCAAGTAGGAATCTCAATGTCTTGTGTCAAGCCACCGGGCCTTTGATGTTCTACTTTCACTTGTT
>JBCEWC010010481.1:0-17606 GCA_038996855.1 Solanum aculeatissimum | reverse complement strand
AGTCCCTCACCATCATGTTCCCTTGTTTCAAGTTAATGAATTCAGTCATTTTGGCCTCCCTAAGTTCAAGAGGGAAACATCTGTCAAGGAAAGCCGATTTGAATTCTTCCCACGAGACTTCAGTACCACTTGGCTTCTCTCCTAACCACTGATTGTACCAAACTTGGACCACATCCTTCAGTTAATATGCAGCCAACTCCTTCTTCTTTTCTGAACTCACGCCCATGATGCCCAACACCTTCGTAAGTTCATCAATGAAGTCCTGTGCATCCTCCTCACCTCTAGACCCATGAAATTTGAGAGGGTTCATCCGGGTGAAGTCCCTCACTTGTGATGCCGGAGTACTCCTCATAGCATGAGCAGCCGGTTCAGCTTGGTTGGCCACTACTTGAGCCAACATAGTTACAACATTCCGGAACTCGGTGTGCGACACCTGTTCCTCATTCTCAGGAGTCTGAAGTTGGGTGGGAACTCTTGCTCTTCTTGGAGGCATGTTCTGAACGAACAACAAAAGAACACATTTTAGGAACGAACATATTCATAGTTTAGGTACGATATAAAGGAACAATGAAATGACAATTTCCTAAAACGTCGTTGTAGCCCTTAGTTCATAGGTATGGTGCGCATCACACCCATGAGCAAGACTCTACTGGACGTGGCATGTGGGACTCCAAGGACCATTTCAAACATAGGCTCTGATACCATCTTTGTCACGACCCGATTAGGGGGTCTAGATGTGACATGGCGAAGAAGAACCCTAAGGCTCTCGATCAAGCCATCATAGTACCAAACTATCCCCTTTTTACTCAAGATTTGCGGAAGTGTAACACATAACTTAATGGCATTCGAAATATCCAAAACTAATCCAATATTTAAACATGATTAAATAGCACATCAAGTCATTATTTATCATAAGAGTAATGTTATAGGTCCAACACATGCCTCTACTGAAGTGACGGGGGCCATGAAAAGTCCGGGCTCACCCTCAAGTGTCTAACAAAAATAGAAATAAACTACTAAGGCTAGAGGAAAGAAGCTATTACCCTTGGAAGAAAGGCTCACCATAAGAGATAGCTTTTAAGTCAAAGCTCGTAAGTAGAAAGATAAAACTTGTCACCTGCACCTACATGAGTAGAATATATAGACAAAAATATGGTTAGCATAATAAAGCACTAAATATGTGGGAATGCAATGCATATGACATGGAAACGTGACAATAATATGATAAGGGGACACTTAATTCAAAAGGATTGCTCTCCCTCATACGATATCCACATTGAGTGAAACAACTTGTGTTGCAAAGCTAACTGAAAGAGCTTCAATTTGATATATGGTATATCACATGGTTCATCCCACATCAAAAGTTATGACTATTTGAAGTTAACTGTCAAAACTGTCCCTCTAGGCCACTAACTAGCCCAATTTGCATTCGACCACTTAAAATCAACCCGTGGCCACCAAAACTCATACATGGCTTGTAGTACATCATAGAATGCCAACCATAAGTAGATTTGGAAAATTTTCAGGTTGTTACAGTGATGTTTTAGGAATTATCTCACTTCTTCATTTCTTATGTTATGCTATGGACTGTATATTTATATTTTTGATGCTGATATTGTCATTGGTACTATTTCAGAAGATGCCTCCACGAAGAGCTCTTCTACCTAGGGAGGCTCTGGTTAATGAGGCCCCAATCCTTCAAGGATGCATAAAAATTTATTGATGACCTCACTAAAGTATTGACTGTTATGGGGGTAACTTCAGAGGAGAACGTTGAGCCAATTGCTTACCAGTTGAAGGATGTGGCTCAGTTGTGGTATACTCAGTGGTTGGTGGAGAGGGTTATTGATTTTCAAGTTGGTTGGGAAGAGTTCAAATTTTCTTTTCTAGACCATTTCTTCCCTCTTCAACTTAGGGAGGCCAAGATGAAAGAGTTTAACAATCTCAGACAAGGTGGCATGACTTTAAGGGACTATTTTCTCAACTTTACAAAGCTCTCAAAGTATGCTTCTATGTTACTAGCTGACCCCTGTGCAAGAATGCATAAGTTTATTTCTGGGATCTTTGATTTGTTTGTGAAAGAGTGTCGTACGACTATGATTATTCGAGATATGGACATCTCCAGGCTCATGACTTATGCTAATCTTATTAAAGGAGAGAGGCTGAAAGAAAGAAAGGTGAAGGATGCTTAAGAGGGCCCGTTATGATGGTGGGTTCTCCAACTCTAGAAATGGTGGTGGAAATTGTCGTTTTCTGCAGGGCCAAGGTTCTAATGCAAGGGTTGCCAATGGTAGATTACCTCTTCCAAAGGCATAGGCCAGAGGTGGACTCGTTATTCCTATGTGTGACTAGTGTGGGAGGAACCACTCGGGTTTATGCCGAAGAGACACTTGTGGTTGTTATGTGTGTGGTGACATGAGCCACAAGATAGCTAACTATCCTAAGGTTGCCAAGAAGGTTCAGGGTCAAGTGGCTCAAGGTGATCAAGTCCAACCAAGGGTTCCTTAAGGTCGTGCTCCTAGGAAAAACAAGTTTTATGCTTTGCATGCTCAACAGGAAGTAGAGGAACTCCATATGTGGTGACGGGTATGTTAATAGACTTTGATTTTGATGCTTATGTTTTCCTTGATCAATGTTAAAATTTATCTTTTGTGACTCCTCTGTTGGCTTTTATGATTGGTTTGAGTCCTAAAATTTTGAGGGAGCCCTACTTAGTTTATACTCCTGTGGGTGAATATGTTGTTGCCCAAAGAGTCTATCGGGGTTGTTCTGTTTCAGTCTTGAATAAAGTACTTCCTAGAGATCTTGAAAAGCTTGAGATGTTTGACTTTGATATTGTTCCTAGAATGGATTGGTTGCATGTTTCTTATGACTCTATTGATTGTAGACACAAAAATGTTAAGTTTCAGTTTCCTAATGAACCTATGGAATGGGAGGGTAGTGACTTTGTTGTTAAAGCTTGGTTCATTTTATATATCAAAGCTCGAAGGATGATTTCTAAGGGGGCATCTATCATATTGTGAGGGTTAAAGATATGGAATTTGAGTCACCTACTCTTGAGTCGGTTTTAGTGGTTAATGAGTTTCCAGGTGTATTTCCCGAAGATTTTCTCAGTATTCCTCCTGAAAGGGAAGTGGAGTTTTTCATAGATCTCATTCTGGATACTCAACCTATTTGTATTTCATCCTTATCATATGGCCCCGACTGAATTAAAGGAGTTAAGGATCTTTTAGGGAAAGTTTTATTAAGCCTAGTATATCTCCCTAGGTGCTCCTGTGTTATTTGTGAAGAAGAAGGATGGATCGCTTCAGATGTATATTGATTACCGACAATTGAATAAAGTGACCATCAAGAATAAATATTTATTGCCAAGGGTCAATGATTTGTTTGACTAGTTCCAAGGAGATACATATTTCTCAAAGATTGATCTCCGCTTTGGTTACTATTATTTAAAGGTTCAGGAGTGTGATACTCCCAAGTCATCTTTCCAGACTAGGTATGGACATTTTGAATTTGTGGGGATGTCGTTTTGTTTGACTAATGCTCTAGTTGTGTTTATGGACCTTATGAACTGCGTGTTCAAGCCTTTTCTTGATAGTTTTGTGGTTGTCTTTATTGATGATATTCTGATTTATTCCCAAAGTAAGTGGAGCATATGGATCATTTGAGGTTGGTTCTTCAGACTTTGAGAGAGAAACAATTGTTTGCCAAGTTCAGTAAATATAAGTTCTAGTTGGTGAAGTAGCTTTCCTTGGTCATGTGGTGTATGGTGATGGTGTTAAAGTTGACCCAAAGAAGATCGAGGCCGTGAAGAATTAGTCTAGACCATTGAATCTTTCTGATATTAAGAGTTTTCTTTGGTTGGCAGGTTATTATCGAAGGTTTTGTAACAACCCAGATATTTTGAAAACTTTATCGATGCATAGTTCACTGATTTTAAGCTTGGTTGGTGTGGTTTATTGTTGTCATGTGTCTCATTCATCATGCCTTGGGTAGGGAGTCTCATTGGTTAAACGTTTCATGAGAATCGTTAGAAGGGTCAACCTTAACTGGTCATATATCTTAGAAAATGTAGCACCAGATGGTCCATGACCTATCAAATTGAATATTTTTCAGTTAGATTTCCAACTCACTTGGTTTCACTTGATTTAGAGTTCGGATGGAGAAGTTGTGTTCTTTTTTATAAGGCTGCCTGTGCACGGAGTTTTTTAAAATTTTGGCTAAGGCAATGCTCTAGGGGACCCTATACAGATCATGAAGCACTAAACAGTCCATGTGGAGGTCTTTCTTGACCACCCACGAGGTGTGATGAGGTGTTTCGTGAAGGTCCTGACCTAAGGATTGGTTCTAAGTATAAGGTTAATATTCCAGAACTCGCATCACTTTGACGGTCGCCTACACAACTCATTTACCACTTCACGAGTTATGTGGCCTTCTGTAGGTTCCAACCTTGGTTGGATTTTTGCTAGGTGAGGTTCCACGGACTATTACACGGTACGTGTGAGGGATCACCGGCCGTATGGCCTTCTATTTGGTTGATTGGAGTGAAAATTACTAAGTATTTGATTACCATTTCAGAACTTCATTAGAGGAGATTTTTCTATGTAGTGCTACATAGATGGGTACAAGACCCATGCAGCCTTAAACGACACGTATGGTGGGTCACCTAGAAAACCCCTAACCATGTTTTCCTACCCGTTTCATTAATGATTTAATTGAAATTTTGGTGATTGCCTAAGGTCAATTTAGTCTTCCTAAGCCCTCCAAAACATCTAAATTGACATATACACCTTCATTTCTATTCAAATTCATTTCAAACCCATATAATATTCAAACTATCTCATCTAAATCTCTCTTCCAAGTGTGGGTTGAAGGTTCATATTTGAATTCAAGGAAGTCTTTTTCTTCAATGATTCTTGTCCCTAAGGCTTCTAATTAATCAAGGTATGTGGGATTGATTCATGGTCCTCTTTCAACCATAAAGACCCCAAAACTCTTTTACACTTGATTTTATGAAATTGAAGCTTACTTTGAATATGGGTCTTTTAAATTAGTATGAATTTAATTAAATTGAAGTATAGGTTGTACTTATTTGATGAGTTTAAAGTGATTAGTTCAATTATCAGGAATTGATTTGAGATTATGAAGATTTAATTATGCATGCCCCTTTAAGTCTTCAATTTAAGCATGTGAGTATGGATTATGTTTTTAATTGTGGATTTCATTATGATTTAAGAATGAATAAATCTTATTATGTTAATTTAAATGTTAATCTCTACTGTCCATGTTATTCTATCATCATTTATTGTATTTGCATTCACGAGCATGGATTTTACGAAGTTATGATGTGCGCTATGTTCCAATTATGTTTATGACTATGTTTCCAAGCAAAGAGCAGTTATGACAAGGTTGTGATCACACTATGTCTATGTTATAGCTATTTGAGCAAATGATGGGTGTTTACACCAAATGTATATGTTTAAAGGGGCATAAAATTGATATTGGTGGAGGGGTGAACTATCCCCAAGGGTCCATACTCCTTTCTCATATCTATATATAGAATGGAGTTATTCCTATGCAAAAAAGTATGTCATGAAGAATGATTTGACTTTGTAGTCACGTATACATGAAAGCTAAGAAAGTGATTTGGTTTTTAAGCCTAACTATGCATGGTTATGATTTCAAAGTACATATCCTCTTTTCAAAAAAATGTATATGTATACGTATTCTTATGGGATGATAGCTTAGCACCGAGTGATTGGAGGAGGGGTGGACTATCTCCAAGGATCCATACTTCTTTTCGTCAAACTAGGTGCCAAAAATAGGTTTATGTTTATGCTTCTTATGAGATGATTAAGAATGGATCTACCTTTGGCAAGTAGGTCACCTCTCTATCTGATATGGGGTAGACGACGGAGTTCCAAGTTATAGCTCACCTGGTCTTATGTCTATTGAGGTCCCATCCCCTTTATGTTTATATGACTAAGCATTCATGCATTATGTATTAAAGCATATTGTTATGATATTCTTTCTTATGTACTTCTTTCTATATATGTGCCTTTGTCATCTACCATTTATTTACGAGTTATCCATGTTCATATAGATTGCATACCTACATACTTAGTATATTTAAACGTAATAACACATACTCTTTTTCCTGCATGATCTAACCATGTAGGGACTGGAGAGTACATCTATCCACGTCTTGACAGTTAGCTTGGATCTTTGAGTATATTTATGGTGAGTCCTATGTTCCAGGGACAACCTCCACCTTCTCTCTAGCTCTTATGTTATGTTGATTATTTCTTTACTTTGAGGGTGAGCCCGAGATATGTCTTGGCCACCACCTTAATCTAGACTAGAGATACTATTGGACATCATGAAGTCTTCCATATGGATATGTTATGTGTATACTTGAGATTTTATGATTATTTATTATGCTTGATGAGATGATTATGTTTATGCTATTATGATACGATAAATGGAAATATGATTATTTGGAATGTCCACATCCCACCTTATCCTCATAGAGTGAGTCATACTTACCCGACTCTTAGAACCTATTTGCTAATTGCTATGTGGTTCATGCAAATCCCTCCCTACAAAATATTCCCATAGCTTGAGTCCAAAGCCCCACAATCTCTTAGAATATGTGTTTATTGATTAATTACGCACTTCCAAACGAATGATGTGAAAAATGATTCTAAGAGGCTTGATTGAGGACTCTTGGTTGTCATTTCGTTATGTAATGCCTAGGCCCTACTCTTGGGTCGTGATAAAGATAGTATCAGAGCACTAGGTTTATAAATGGTCCTCGCACTCCAACATGTCATGTCAAGTAGAGTCCTATTCATGGGTGTGTTGTACACCATACCTATGAATGGGAGGCTTTGGTGACATTTTTGGAATTGTCTCACATCATTGTTCCTTATGTCATGGTATGAATCATTTTCTAAGATTTCTTAATTTTGATGGTGTTTTTGTCACTCTTTCAGACGATGCCTTCATGAAGAGCCCCTCTATCTAAACAGGCCCTGGTTAATGAGGAGTAAGTCCCTCAAGAGTCTATGGGAGAGCAAGTGGCTCATGCTAAATTCTGAAATTTTGTTGCTATGTTGGCTCAAGTGGTGACCAACCAAGGCTTACCAACTAATCTTCCTCTTCGTTCCACTACATCTTCTAGGGTGAGAGATTTCATTGGGATGAAAGTTCTTTGGTTCAAAAGTTGATGAGATTGCCCAAGACTTTATTGATGAACTCTCCAAGGTGTTGATTGTTATGGATGTTAGGAGAAAGCTGAACTAGCTGCCTATTAGTTGAAAGATATGGCTCAAGTGTGGTATAATCAGTGGTTGGTTGAGAGGGTTGTTATTTTTATGGTTGATTGGGAAGAGTTTAAATTTCCTTTCCTGGACAGCTTCTTCCCTCTTGAACTTAGGGAGGCCAAGATGACTAAATTTATCAATCTCAAGAAAGGTGGCATGGCTGTGAGGGACTATTCCCTCAAGTTCACAAAGCTTTCAAAGTATTCTTCTATGCTAGTGTCTGACCCTCATGCTAGAATGCACAAGTTTATTTTTGGGGTCTCTAATTTGATTGTGAAAGAGTGTCGTATGGCTATGCTTATTCGGGATATGGACATTTCCAGGATTATGACCTATGCTGAATAGATTGAGGGGGAGAATTTCAAGAAGAGGAGGGTGAATTATTCTAAGCGAGCCCGATATGATGATGGTTTTTCTAACTCTAGGAGTGGTGGTGGGAATGGTAGCTTCCAACATTGCTAAGGTTTGAATGCAAGGTTTGCCAATGCTAGAGTGCCTCCTCCTAAGGCACAGGTAGGAGGTGGACCATTGCCTCCTCGATGTAACAAGTGTGGGAAAGTTTATTCTAAAAAATACTTGTGGGGATCGAGTGCTTGCTATGGGAATGGTGATGTGAGCCATAGAGTTTCTGACTGTCCTATGTTTGCCAAGAAGCGGAAAGGCCAAGAAGCTTAGGGTGGTCAGGTCCAACCAAATGTTCCTCCATGAGATGCTCTCAGAAACAACAAGTTTTATGCCTTACATACTTGTTAAGAAGTTGAGGAAACTCCGGATATAGTAACTACTATGTTAAAAGTATTTAATTTTGATGCTTATGATCTGCTAGATCTAGGTACAAATTTATCATTTGTGACACCTCCGTAGGTTATTAAGTTTGGTTTGAGTCCTTAAATATTAAGGGGGGCCTACTCAATTTATACTCCCCTGGGTGAGTCTATTATTACCTAAAGAGTCTATTAGGGTTGTCCTGTTTCAGACTTGCATAAAGTCCTTCCTGGTGATCTTGTAGAGCTTGACATGTTTGATTTTGATATTATTCTTGGGATGGATTGGTTTCATACTCTATATACCTCTGTTGATTGTAGAACTCCGAAAGTTAAATTTTATACCTAATGAGCCTATTCTGGAATGGGAGGGTAGTGACACTATTGTTAAAGGTCGATTTATTCCCTATCTCAAAGCCTGGAAGATAATTTCTAAGGGGTGCATCTATCATATTGTGAGGGTTAGAGATATGAAGTCTGAATCACCTTCTCTTGAGTTAGTTCTTGTTGTTAATGAGTTTTTGGATGCATTTCCTAAAGATTTACCCAGTATTCCTCCCGATAGAGAAGTGAATTTTGGCATCGATCTCCTTCTGGATACTCAACCTATTTCTATTTCTCCGTATTGTATAGCCCCAACTGATTTGAAAGAGTTGGAGGATAAGTTGAAAGACTTGTTGAAGAAAGGATTTATTAGGCCAAGCATTTGACCTTGGGGTGCTCCTATTTTTATTTGTAAGAAAGAAGGATGGGTCACTTCGGATGTGTATTGACTATCGACAATTAAACAAGGTAACTTTCAAGAATAAGTATATATTATCTAGAATCAATGACTTAGTTAATCAACTTCATCGGGCTACTCATTTCTCAAAGATAGATGTTCTTTTGGGGTATCATCAGTTGAAGGTAAGGAAATATGATATTCCCAAGATGATCATTCACACTAGGTATGGGCATTTTAAATTTTTGGTAATGTCATTTAGTTTGACAAATGCTCTGGCTGTGTTTATGGACCTTATGAATCGGGTGTTTAAGCCATTTTGTGGTTGTATTCATTGATGTTATCCTGATTTACTGTTAAAGTGAGCAAGAGCATAATTGTCATTTGAGGTTGGTTCTTCAGACTTTGAGGGAGAAGCAATTATTTGCCAAATTTAGTAAATGTGAGTTTTTGTTTGGTGAAGTTTCTTTTCATAGCCATGTGGTATCCGGTGATGGTGTTAAGGTTGATCCCAAGAAGACTGAGATGGTAAAGAATTGGCCTAGACCGTTGACCCCTTCTGATATTCAAAGTCTTCTTGGGCTATCTGGTTATTATTGAAGGTTAGTTGAAGGTTTTTCATCTATTTCACCCCCCATTGACTAAGTTGACTCAAAAGAAGGCTAAGTTTGTGTGGTCGAACAAGTGTGAGAATTGTTTTTAGGATTTGTAGTATTGGCTCACATCGGCTCCTATTTAGACTCTATCGAATGGCTTAGATTGGTTTATGGTATATTGTGGTGCTTCTCATATTGGATTGGGTTGTGTGCTTATGTAACATGGTAAGGTGATAGCTTAATCATTGAGACAATTGAAAGCGCATGAACAAAACTACCCGATTCATGATCTTGAATTGGTGGCAGTGGTATTTTCTTTAATAATTTGGAGAAACTACTTATACGGGGGTTCATGTCAATGTTTTCACCGATCATATGAGTTTGAAATATGTGTTCCCCAAAAGAGATCTTAATTTGAGACAAAGTGATAGTTTAAGCTACTTAAGGACTACAACATGAGTGTTTTGTATCATCCTGGCAAGGAAAATGTTGTAGCCGATGCTCTTAGTAGGCTATCTACGGGCAGTGTGTCTCATGTTAATGAAGGGAAGAAGGATTTGGTAAAGTATGTGCACCATCTGGCTAGGCTGGGTGTTAGATTTGCTGACTCCAAAAATGAAGGTATTCTTATTCGAAATGGGTCTGAGTCTTCTGTGATTGTTGATGTCAGGCAAAACAAGATTTAGATACCTCTTTAGTCAAGTTAAATACGTTGGTTGCTGAAAACATATAGAGGTTTTCTCTTATGTGGGAGATGGTGTACTCCGGTATCAAGATCACTTGTGTGTTTCAAATGTTGATGGTCTTAGGGAGGTGATCATGAGTGAAGCCCATAGCCCCTAGTATTCTATTCATCCAGGATCCACTAAGATGCATCGAGATTTGAGAGAAGTGTATTAGTAGCATGGTATGAAGAAGGGCATAGCCAAGTTCGTATTTGAGTGCTCACATTGTCAACAAGTGAAGATGGAATACCAAAGGCCCGGTGGTTTGGCTCAAGATATTGAGATTCCTACTTAGAATTGGGAAGATGTGAATATGGATTTTGTTATTGGGTTGACCCGTACCTAAAAGAAATTTGATTCTTTTTGGGTTATTGTCAATCGTATGACCAAATTGGCTCACATTTTACCCGTTAAGACTACCTTCGATGCCGAAGAATATGTGAAATTGTATATCTGAGAGATGGTTAGGTTGCATGTAGTGCCTTTGCCTATTATATTAGATCGTGTGTAATGATCGGACTTTTGAGAAACTTATCTATGCTTAACTCAATGGTTTCAACTCATCTTAAGTGGTTTATGAATGTTTTGGGTGTCACTTGTTAAGTCCTGATCAAAGGAACTCATTCGGGTAAGTTTTATATGAGGATTAGTGGAAGGACTGAATTTCAATGGCCATATCACTTAACACGGGATTAATTGGATGAGCCATACCTATCAAATTGAAGCTTTTTGAGTTAGCTTTTCAATGCACTAAATTTCACTTGATTTAGAGTTCTAATGGAGAAGTTATGACCTTTTTAGTAAAGTTGCATGACCCGAATATGGGGCCGAGATGTGACATGGCGAAGGAGAACCCGAAAGTCCTCGATCCAGCCATCATAGCATCATTACTCACATCATCGGTTCGGAAGCACGGAAACTAAACGCATAACACATCATTATAGGGGAAACGGGGCTTTGGACTCAAGCTATGGGGATGTTGCCGGGAATGGGATGAGCATGAAGCACATAGCGCATAGCAAGTATTTCTAAGGGGCGGGTAAGTAGGACTCAAGCTATGGGGGAATACCATGTTAGGGGACCCTCCACATAAGCACATTCCCAACATTCACAATCCCATAAGCATAAGCATAAGCATAAACGGATCATCATTTCCATAACATAACCCAATAGTCATAACATCCCAACAAGGCATAATACAACGTGCAAGAGTTTAGTTTGTACAAAATTGCCTATACATAAGAAAGAGCGGGGCCTCAACATAGTTTGAGGCTCACCGTCAATACATGAAATAAAAAAGTAAACAATTACAAGATAGATAGAAGGTAGCTATTTCCCTTGAACAAAGGGCTCACCACAAGCTAGTAATCTACAAGGATGTCACACGTCATCCGCCGGAAGATAGAAGTCATCGCCGGTACCTACATGGTTAGAACATGTAGATAGCGAGTATGGGTTAGCACAAAATATGTACTAACTATGCGGGCATGCAAATGCATGTGCACATGAACCTATAACAACCTACATGGAAAGGGCACATACATAGAAGAGAATATAAGAAGGAATAATATGTCAATATGCCATGATTATCATGATGCATAAAATTCCATAATGCTTATAGTTTATAGAGGATGGAACCATAACCGACATCCAAACTCATGTGAGCTACAACATGAACTTTCCCAATGAAGCCTCCCGTTGGATCGGAGAAGATTACTTGCCAAAGGTAATCTACACCACATCTTACGGGCCTCCCATTTCGGTGTGATGGCCACCTTCCTTACGGGTCTCCCATTTTGAAAGGATTTACATAACATAGCATATATTATCATATCATATCAAAGCATACCTTATGGGCCTCCCAATTCGGCAGCAACCTACGTAGGCACATAGTTTCGGGAAAGGAGTGGGACCCTTGGGGATAGCCCACTTACTACTTTAATTCTTCTCGGTGCTAAGTCATCATCCCACAAGAATACGTATACATATACATGCTCTTAAAATGGAAACTTGACACTTGAACATCAAATCATGCATACTTGGGCTTAAAGGACAAAATCACTTTTATTACTCTTATGCATACTTAACAAGAGTCAAACACATTTCACAATCATGCTTCATGGGCTAAAAAGCCAAACAACTTTCATGTCAAACTTTATGCATAAGAGTAGCTCCATACTTGTCATACTTGTCATATCATATTGGTGTAAACACCCATGAGTCTCAAAGAGTCATATCATAGACATAGTGTGATCACAACTTAGTCATAACCCATACTTGATCAAATCATAGTCATAAACATGTTTGGGACTTAGCCCACATCAAAACCTTCATGAGAATCCATGATCATGCATGAAAATGCCATGAGGAACAATGAGAATAACATGTATACTAGAATTCATACTTTAAATTCAAATCAAAGCATTTCACAAGAGATTCAAGTTAAATCAATCTTCAAAGCATCAGTTTAATACTACCCATGCATAGTTCAAGAGTAAAAGGGGACATGCATAACTTGACCTTCATCAAAGCCATTGAAACTTCGTAGAATTCAAATATAAATAAACTTTGAATCACCTAATTTCTCTAGCCCACAATCCAATTCAATTATATATTTCAAAATTTAAATGACCCAACATTAAACAAAACTTAAAATCATAATTTAAAGAGGAGGGTTCTTGGGTCTTCATAGATGAAAGGGAATCCATGAATCAAACCCACATACCTTGAAATTAGTCAAGATAATTGAATGATTTCACAGTAAGGATGATCTTCCCCAAATTTCTTCAAGCTTTCAAGCATGGAGATCAAGAAAGTTTAGAGAATTTTGGAATGAATTGAAGAGTGTTAAAATGGATGAAAGGGGATTAGGGTTTGATTTAGGGGGTTTAGGAGACCTTAGAAAGCCTAAAAGACGCATAGAATCTAATTAAATTACGAATTAACCATTAATAAAATGAACTAAATCACTGAAGATAGGGTTACACGGAAGGCACACTACACCCGTTTACTGGTACACGGGCCATGTACCTGCCCATGAGACTTCACTTGGTCTAGTCTTTGGCTTGAACACTGGGGGGCTTTCTGGATCACTCCACGGGGGGTCTCACAGACCATTTACTGGTCCGTGGAGCATCACTTGGTCTGGAGTCCAGCCCCGAACCTTGGCCAACATTCTGCCTCACTCCACAGGACCCCTCACGGGCTGTGAAGGGTCACACAGGCTGTGAGATGGTCCGTGGGACCTTACTTAGTCCATGGCTTGGACCCTAGCCTCCAGAAGCCCACTGGACCAACCTAAAAGCACCCACACGGACCGTGGACCACCAAACAGTCCGTGATCCAGCCCTTAGCCCAATTCTAGAACCTTGTTTCCAGCGTACTTCCATTTACAGGATGTCTCACTGCAAGGGCCATAACTTTTACATACGAACTCCGAATTGAGTGAAATCAGTTGCGTTGCAAAGATAATTCAAACAACTTAGATTTAATATATAGCAGCCCACATAGTTCATCCTGACAAAAAAATATGACTTTTCAAAGTACACTTCCCAACCGGCCTCACAACTTCCCCAAACGTTCCTTTATGAATCTGGCCACTTAAATACAACCCACATCTACAAAAATTCAACCACAACAAGTTTAACACTAACCTTGACCAACCATTACGAAGTTCAAAATTTTTTGGATTGGTACATAAAGATGCCTGCACAGGGATTTAATATTTAAGTTTGATTAAGGCACTGCTCCAGGAGACCCCATACAGACCGTGTATCTTCTCACGGTCCATGGTGATGCACCATGGTGATGATGTTTTCCTAAAACATGGTTTTTATGTGTGGAAAATTCTTGAGGTAGCCCTTGGACTTGTATGTGTGGAGTATTTAGCCTTAAATTAGAGTTTTCGTAACGACCTGAAAATTTTTAAAATTCGTAATGGTTGGTCAAGGTTAGTGTTAGATTCATCATGGTTAAATTTTTGTAGTCATAGGTTGCATTTAAGTGGTCGGATTCAAAGGAATAGTTTTGATGAAAGGTTGTAAGGCCGTTTAGGTAGCATCGACTTTGAAAAGACATATCTGTTGGTATGATATTAACTACATGGACCGTTATATATCAAATCGAAGCTCTTTGAGTTATATTCTCAACATAAGTGATTTTACTTGATTAGAAGTTTGGATGTGGGAGTTATGACCCTTACAGTGAGACTTCCCGTATTCAGAAGTATGCTGGAAAAAGAATTCGGGATGGAGTCCAAGTGAGGGACCACAGACCGTTTGGTGGTTCATGGTCTGTGGTGTGTCTCGTGAGTTGGTCCAGCGGGCACCCTTGGAGCTTGGACTAGACCCCGGACCAAGTGGAACTCCACGGACCACTTCACGGTCCGTGTGAGCCTTCACGGTCCGTGAGGGGTTCCGTGAAGTGTTCCAAAGAGTTGGTCAAGTCTCGAGGCTGGACTATGGACCAAGTGATGCTCCATTTACCATTACACGGTCTGTGTGCATCTACACGGTCCATGAGGCCCCTCGTGAGTTGGTCCAGAAAGTCCCCCGAGAGTTCAAGTCGAAGCCGAGACTAAGTGTGGTCTCACGGACAGGCCCACGGTCCGTGAGCCAGTTCACGGCCACTGGGTGGCCTCTGTGAGGCCATATTTTCTATCAATTCTATCCATCTCATTAATGGTTAATTCATAATTTAGTTTAATGTTATGCCCCTTTTAGCCTTTTTAAGGTCTCCTAACACCCCTAAATCAAACCCTAATTCATTCTATCACTCCTCAAGCCTCACCAAAATTCTCTCATTCCTCTTGACCTCTATTGATGAAAGCTTAAAGAAATTTGGGGAAAATCATCTTTCTTGTAAAATCATCCAATTCCCTTTGCTAATCTCAAGGTATGTGGGATTGATTCATGGATTCCCTTTGATCCATGAAGACCCAAGAACCCTCTTCGTTAAATTATGAATTTAAGCTTTCTTTAATGTTGGGTTCTTTTAATTTTGATATATTCAATTGAATTGAGTTGTGGGTTGTAGAAATTAGATGATTTAAAGTTGCTTTAAGTTGGATTTCTATGAAATTTCATTTGAATTGATGAAGATCAAATTATGCATGTCCCCTTACTCTTGAAATATGCATGGGTAGTGTTTAAATGGTGATTTAAATGTTGATTGACCTTGAATTTCTTATGAAATACTCTTGAATTGAATTTAAAGTATGAATTCTAGTACCCATCCTATTCTTATTATCACTCATGGCATTTGCATGCATGGTCATGGATTTATGAAGCTTTTGATGTGGGATAAGTCCCAAATATGCTTATGACTATAATTTTGAACAAGTATGGGTTATCACAAGAATGTGATCACATAATGTCTATGATATGGCTCTTTGAGCAACCATGGGTGTTTACACCAATATGACATGATATGATATGACAAGTATAGAGCTACTCTTATGCATGAAGTTTGACATGAAAGTGTATTTGGCTTTTTAGCACAATGAAGCATGGTTATGGGATGTATTTAACTCTTGTTAAGTATGCATGAGAGTAATGAAAGTGAATTTGACTTTTAAGCCCAAGTATGCATGGTTTAAATGTTCAAGTGTCAAGTTTATTTTTTTAAAGCATGTATGTATACGTATTCCTGTGGGATTACGATTTAGTACCGAGAAGGATTGGAGTATTAAGTGGGCTATCCCCAAGGGTCCCACTCCTTTCTCGAAACTATGTGCCAACGTAGGTATGCTACCGAAATGGGAGGCTCATAAGGTATGCTATGTTATGATATGATATGATATGTTATGTAAATCCTTCCAAAATAAACAGGTCGTAAGGAAGGTGGCCATCACATCGAAATGGGAGGCTCGTAAGGTGTGGTGTAGATTACCTTTGGAAAGTAATCTTTTATAATATGATAGGAGGCCTCATCGTGCAAGTTCATGTTGTAGCTCACATAAGTTTGGATGTCGGTTATGGTCACATCCCCTTTATACTGTAGCATTATGGCATTTCATGCATCATGGTTATCATGGCATATTGATATACTATTCTTCCTTATATTCTCTTTCTATGTATATGCCCTTGCCATCTAGGTTATCTATAGGTTCATGTACATATGCATTTGCATGCCCACATACTTAGTGCTTTATTGTGCTAACCCATACTCTCTGTCTACATGTTCTAACCATGTAGGGACTGGTGACGACCTCTATCTCTTGTTGGGAGATGAGTGACACCTTTGAGGCTATTTGCTTGTGGTGAGACTTTTTGTTCAACGGTAATAGCTACTTTCCATCTTCCTTGTATCATTTTATTTTCCTTGATTTATGACTTGAGGGTGAGCTCGGATTATATCGAGGCCTCGCTCTGTATTATGTAGAGGCTATATTGGACATGTTAAGATCTTTCACGTTGTATTATGTTTTGATGAGATGTTATGACCATTGAGATTTGGTTATGAGAATGATGTCTCAATTATGCTTATGATTATGTTTTGGACTTGTAAATGTTGGAAATTGTAACAACCCGAAAATTTTTGAAATCTACTTATAGTTGGCATTCTAGGATTTACTACAAGCCATGTATGAGTTTTAGTGGCCACGGGTTGATTTTAAGTGGCCGAATGCAAATTGAACTGGAAAGTGGCCTAGAGGGGTAGTTTGGGCAGTCAACTTCAAATAGTCATACCTTTTGATGTGGGATGAACCATATGGGATACGACATATCAAATTGAAGCTCTTTGCGTTAGCTTTGCAACAAAAGTAGTTTCACTCAATTTGGATATTGGATGAGGGAGATATAGCCAAACAGTGAGACTGTCTAAAACTCGAAAGACATTGGAGATAGGCTCGGAATAATGGCCATGGACATTGACACGGACCGTTAAACTTTGAACGGTCCATCTAGGGTGTTTTTTGATGTTCCAGTGAGCTTGGGGTGGCTTGGAACCACCCTAAAGCTAAGTGTGGGTTGACGGGACCCTTAACGGGTCATTTGGCATTTAACGACCCGTTCACTACCTCGTTAATTGAGGCAGTGGCTAAGCCATGGCTTGGCTGTTATTTTTGGAGCTAAGGGTGGTCAGAAGGAGTGTGTCACAGGGTATCTCAAGTTGAATGGACCGTTTGGTGGTCCGTTAAATGTAACAGAATGTCCTCCGAGAGTTTCGTGGAAAATATGGCTAAGTACAAATTGACGGTTACTTGAACGGTCCGTGTGACCATTTGATGGCACTGTAGCTTCCGTTTAGGTGTTGTGTTAAGTGAACAGTTCCTGTTTATTAATGGTATTTTCGTGATTTAATGTTTCCTTAAGCCCCCTTTTAGTCCCTTAAGGTATCCTAAGCCCCTTAATCATCCCCCAAACCCTATTTCATCTATTAGAACTCTCCCACACTCTCTCTTAAGATCCTAAGGCTCTCTTGACCTCTATTGAAGCTAGCTTGTAGAAATTGGGGAAGAAGATTGGTCTAAG
>JBCEWC010010480.1:0-17606 GCA_038996855.1 Solanum aculeatissimum | reverse complement strand
ATTCATAATTTAAAGAGTTAGGGTTCTTGGGCTTCATGGGTGGAAGAACCCACGAATTTAAAACCCACATACCTTAAAGAAAACACTAAGGTTGCGTAGAGAAGCAAGAACTGATCACTTTCTCGAAATTGTCTTTGAATCTTCAACAATGGTGTTCAAGAACTTGAGAGGAATCAATGTAACCCTTGAGAGTGTTTTAAGAGTAAGTTTACGGTTTACGTAATGTCTAAAGGGATTTGGGGACTCTAGAGGGCTTAAACGAGAATTAGGAAAGGAAAAATCCCAAAAATACCCTTAATAAAACATAACTTTCCAGAATAAAACAATGCCAGACGAAAGCTACAGTGCCGTCAAGATGCATACGGCCCGTCAACCCTGCCGTCAAAACTCCCTTAGCCAAATTTTCAACTCCGAGCCAAAACGAGCTCACTGGAACACTTCATGAGCCATCAACAGTTTCACGGATGCCATCAAGATGAACTTAGCCAAATCTACGCGCGAACTCTCAGAGGACTTTCTGTTACGTTTGACGAGCAACCAAATGGACCGTCTAAGGTGAGACAACCCGTGTCACCTACCATATAACCTCCCTTAAACTCTAAAATCATGCCCAAGCCTTGGCCTAGCCACTGTCCAACTTCACGGGATAGTGGACGGCTCGTTAAATGCCAAACGACCCGTTAAAGGTCCCGTCAACCTATACTTGGCTTACGGGTGGTTCCAAGCCACCCCAAGCTCACTGGAACATCCCACGAGGTGCACTAAATAGACCGTGAAAATTTTCACAGTCCGTGCCAAAGTACTTGGCCACTTTTCTGAGCCTATCTCCAATGGCTTCCGAAATTTAGGTAGTCTCACTGTTTAGGCCATATATCCCTCATCCGAAGTTCAAATTGAGTGAAACTACTTTTGTTGCAAAGCTAACTCAAAGAGATTCAATTTGATATATAGTAGACCATATGTTTCATCCTACATCAAAAGTTATTACTATTTGAAGTACACTACCGAAACATTTCCTCTAGGCCACTAACTAGCCCAATTTGCATTCGGCCACTTAAACTCAACCCGTGGCTACCAAAACTCAACCATGACTTGTAGTACATCATATAATTCCAATCATAAGTATATTTTTCAAAATATTTTGGGTTGTTACACCTACATACATTGATTAACTAGAAGCTTTAAGGATAAGAATGATTGAAGAAGAAGACTTCCTTGAATTTTAACTTGAACCTTCAACCCACACTTGGAAGAGAACTTTTAGATGAGAGAGTTTGAATATTCTAAGTGTTTGAAAATGAATTTGAATAGGAATGAAGGTGTATAGGCTAAATCATATATTTAGGAGGGCTTAGAAAGACTAAAACGACCTTAGGAAATCACCAAAATTACAATTAAACTATTAATGAACAAGACTTAGAAGGCTTCTAGGGGTCATCTGGATGGCCCACTACATGGACCATGTAAGGGTGCACGGGTCGTGTACCCGTCTGTCAAGCAATACTTAGAAATATCTTCACCGACGAGGGTCCGCGATGGTAATTTCTTACTTAGAAAAATTTCACTCCAAAGACCATACAGGATGCCACATGGCTCGTGAACCTTCATACGTACCATGTAGTGGTCTATGATACCTCACTCAGTCAATTTCCAGCCAAGGTTTGGCACCATGTGCAGCTACACGACTCATCAACGGTCAAACAACCCGTTAGGGCTTCTGTCTTGTTGGCGTGAACTCTAGAACATTAACCTTATATTTAGAATCAATCCTTAAGTCGAGACCATCATGAACAACTTCACCACACCTCGTGGGAGGTCATACGGGACCTCCACATGGACCTTCTAGTGCTTCACGACCCGTATAGGTCCCTTGGAGCAATGCCTTAGCCATTTTCTAGATTAAATCCCTGTGCAGGCAGCTTTACTAGAAAGGTCATAACTTTTTCATCCAAACTCTGAGTCGAGTGAAACCAAGTGCGTTGGAAAGATTACTCAAAGATCTTCAATCGGATAGGTCATGAACCATCCAGTTCTTTTTTCCTAAGAGATATGACCAATTAAATTTGACACTTCCAGCGGTTCTCATGAAAAGCTTAACCAATGAGACTCCTTTGCCCATGGCTTGATGAATTAGACACATGACGACCATAAACCATACCAACCAAGCTTGTAATCAGTGAAATACATATGGATAAAGTTTTCAAAAATTTTGAATTCTTACAAATGGACAAGAGAATCCTATTAGATTTAAGCATGGCTACCGATGGAAAAGTTTTCTCACAATCAGTTCCTTCTTTTTGAGTAAACCTTTTCGCAACTAACCCAACTTTAGAAGTTTTCACTTTTCCATTCACACGTCTCTTTTTCTTGAAGATCCACTTACAACCAATAGATTTAATATCCACAGGTGGTTCTACAAGATTCCAGACTTGATTAGAGTACATAGACTCAATTTCAGATTTCATTGTAGCAATCCACTTTTCAACATCCTTATCATATAGTGCTTTGGCATAATTCAATGGTTCTGTATTAGTCTATTCAGAGATTATATTATATGATTCTCCTAAAAATTTAAACCTTTCAAGCTTTCTAATCACTCTCCCACTAGGATGACTAAAGCCTACAGGATTTGCTACTTCTGGAACTAAATTCTTAATATTCTGACCATTTTGAACATTTTCCTCTACAGACGCAGGTTGTTGGAGATTACTCTCACTACTTTAATTTGGGGTAATGGGATGTTTTGAGTTTTCTCCAAAATGGCCACTTACACAACCTCAGGTGTAATATTTTGCCTATTGACATTTCTCCTACTACAATGTCGGAAGGGGATGTCAATAACTATTTATGGAACTCGTTCTGTTGATTTAGTAGTAGTTATTCTTTGGGATAGTTCCTGTAACACAATTTTACTTCTAGGAACATGGTTCATCAAATAATCCTATTCTAGAAACTTGACATTTGTTGAGACAATTACCTTTTATTCCTTAGGACAACAAAATAAATCCCCTTTTATGCCATTCGGAAATCAAATAAAAATGCATACGTCTGTTCTAGATTCTAACTTATCTATTTTCTTAGCACATGAGCTGGACAACCCCAAATGAAAATATGCTGTAAACTAGTCTTGCGCCTATTCCATAATTTAGATGGGGTTAATGTCACAATCCAAGCCTAAGGCCTAGTCGTAACAAAGCGAATGAGAAAGTCAAGGCACCTTACCCAAGTCTCTTAGCATATATCAAACATTTCATAGGAATTAAACATAAATAAAAGCAGAATTTAAATAGGAAGCGAGGCTAAAGGAGAATCAACATAAAATCCATAAAAGAAACTTAAAATATAGACTATTATTACTTTGTCCAATAATACCTCTAGCATAGACTTGGAGGGGGCTAATAAAGTTTCAAGCTCACTGTCAAGTAAAATATAACAAATGAAATACAACCAGATAATCCAAAGGTCTTAATACATCAATCATGAAAAAGATTAGGATATTGTTCCTGAACTAGATGACTCACCAACTCTTGTCTTCAACAATCCAAACTTAGCCACATGGAGGAGGAGCACACTACCCTACATGGTTAAATCATGTAGGCAAAAGTATGCACTAGAACTTTGAATGTACTAGTATGTGGGTATGCAATGCAATGGGGTGCATGTCACGAGCTATGATCATTTAAGACATCAGTTAAGCCATGGAAGATAAGATAATGTATGTGAAAAGTAAGGAACATACACTTAATTGAATACATAATAAATTACTTAAACTTAGAAAAATTAGACATTGTGAGGCACAATTAAAATAGTAATACCTTTAGGAAAACAATGCATTGCTTTAAGGAAAGGGTCGTCTTACTAGGATTGAGACATTAGTAATTATAATGAAGAACACCTTGCATATTTGAAGAGAAAATAATATACGTTTATGAAAAAATTCCATTAGTGGTAGAAAAGGACCATAAACATAAGTGAGAGCAACCTTTAACTGACATAAACCATGTGAGCTAAACCATGGAGTCCAGATGTTTCTCCTACACCAAAAGAAGGGAGAAATCACTTGCCAAGGTGACCTCCTAATATGCCTAAGTGGATACATTAAATCTAACTAGCGAGCAAACCTATACTAATGAGTAGTCTAGAAATCAACCTCTACTAATGGGTGACCCCTATTTCCTACGGTGGCACATAGTTATAGGACAATAGGATTCTACTAGAGGTCTCATGCCTCTTCTAATGGGGAGCTTTCGTATTCATCCTAAGGTCCACTCGATTCTAAGTAAAACTCTCACGCAATAACCATAAGCATGAATCATATAGTCACTTTATTTGGAGAGGTATTCTACTAACCCATTTCATAAGCATTTAGAACATTAATCATCATCATAAGGATAGCTCATAAGTCTTGTCTATGCATGTACTAACGGGCTTTCATAATCTTATAATTATAGTTAGATAAGAGAAATCACATTTCAATCATTCATTTATTCTTGACTTTAATACCATTCTAAAAGGCATGTCATATCATGGGATATTTCATGATGTAATGCAATAATACATGTAAATTAGCTTTAAGATCTTGAAACTTGAAGGAAATATGCATACTCATATGTATCCATGACAAACAACCCATACTTGAGGTAACCTATAAATCAATTCACAAACCCATTACTTGAAATCAATAATATCCATGAGCGAATATACCAATTTATGAAATACATGTGATTTAGACTTGATTCATATACAATAATAATAAAGGAAGTATGAATTTAAGTAAAACCAAGCAACCCACCATCAACTTCATAACCTAAAATTCGATAAGTAAGGAAAAATCATAAATAGTCATGAAATCATGAAAATTACTAGCTATTCATGTATAAGAGTAGTAGGATTCATCAATTTAAAAGACAATTTAAGAAACCCATATCATAATCTTTATAACCCCCAAATTAGTTTGTAAATAAACCTCAAATAAATTCATGAATTTCAAGTAAAACAACTTAGTTATAGTTTTCATGCATATAGGTAGTAGAATCCATCAATTTATATCCAAATTTAGGAAATCCATCAAATATCTCTAAAATCCTAACTTCCATATTATAGGAATTCAAGAAATAACATCCTTCCCATGAAATTAAACATTATTTCATAATAATATTGGCTAAGTAACATCAATAATTTTTTAATATAAGCATTTAGAATCATAATATGAAAACCCATTAATAATTGCATACTTGGAATTGATGAATGGAGTAGAAAATACTTTGGGTCTCCATGGGTGAAAGGAATCCATGGATGAAACCCACATACCTAGGTGGTAAATCTATGGAAGGACCTTGATTTGAGAGGAGGAACTTGAAACCCTAGGTTAGTTCTCTTGAACTTGAGGAAGAGGGAATTTGAGAGAGTTAGAATATTTTAGAGTAAATGATTTGGGAATGAAGGGTAAAGGGTAGTATGGTTTGTAATTAAAATTATGATCTGTCCTATCATTCGTAAACCAAGATCCAAAACCCATTAACTTAGGTCCTTAAACCACGAACACTATTTATGATCTATAAAAGAGACCATGAGCCGTAAACACCTCTTTTATTACAAGTCGTAAGATAACTCATAAAACCTCCCTTAACTTAGAAAATTTTCTTTTAGTTCACTTTCCATCTATGATCCAACTTCTACGATCCATAAAACACACTACAACTCATTAAAAGGGGCTTGTGGTTTCAGTCCAACACCCAAATTTTCAAATTTTTGCCTTGGTATCAACTTCAAACTTCTGGGGCGTTACAATATCCCCCCTTGGGGACATTCATCCCCCGAATGTGAATCAAGCTAGCACAATAAGAGTGAATGAACATATATCAACCCATCAAGAATGTAATAATATAAGCCAAATATCATTTTATGAAAATTTCCAAATCTTTAACAATGAACATCATATTAAATGCATAAGTAACATATTTCCATAATTGCAAATGAAACTTCAATCAAAACCTACTTCATGAATATGTATGCACAATAAGTAAGAATAAAATAAATGATGCATGATGATGAACCAAATAAATGATGCATGAGGATGAACATTAAACTATCAATTTTACCAATACCTCAACACAACTACTTGCACCAAAACATCACAACAGTACCATAACCATACAACCATCTAGAACTAACTATTGCCATATTCAAAGAAAATCATACATACTGAGCAAAGCATTCCAAGATCTTTCTCTTCCCCTTATAGCGACCACCGGGCAATCCCTCCTCTTGTTCCCTAACTCACCACACTCAAAGAAACCTTCTCGTCCCACTAAGCACTCTCCTAAATGCATCTGGCCTCACTTGTCACAAGTAGGATAGGGATTGTTTCCCTCTTACTCCTAGCTTCCAAACCCTTATTAAATGATGATCCACCCTTTTCAAAATGACCCTCTTAGAATCTCTTGTATTCTTTCTTATTTTCTCATTTTCAATTTTCTCTATATAAGTCATAAGACTTGAAATATCCATTTCCATTACAAGCATAGCAATCCGACACTCTTGGACAAGCAAGTTGGATTATTTTGACATGAATTTGCTCATTTTAGCACAGGGATCAACAACCATCGATGAAGCATATTTGGATAGTTGGATGAACTTGAGGGAATACTCCCTCACACTCATATTTTCTTGTATAAGGTTGATAAATTCTTGTATTTTGGCCTCTATCAACTTTAAGGGAAAGAGGCAATCTAGGAATGCATCTTTGAACTCTCCCCAAGAAATAGGATCCCAATCTATTTTTTTCATTGAGTGTGCCATATTTGAGCCACCTCTTTTAGTTAAAAGGCCGCAACTCTGCCTTTTCCTCTGATGTCATTCCTATACCAACTAACATCTTGTGCACTTCATCCACAAACTCTTGAGCATCTTCCTCCACCTTTGAACCATGGAACTTAGGAGGGATCATACTAGCAAAGTTCCTCACTCTAGAAGTCAGGGTGGAAACATTCGAAACAATTACACCTTAGTTGGCTTGATTGGTCTTTGCTTATTCCAAATAGTGAAAGCATTTCACGACCCAAAATTTGAGAGTGATGGAACTCACCTATCCCACCAAGGCAAGTCATCCTAAACCTGAACAACCAAATATAATAATAAAGCAGAGGGTAAATAGTCTAAGGCATTATCTAAATATAAGAAGAATAAAAACCACAACCATCCTAGAATTGGTGTCATATGTACAAGCCTATAATGATAGAAATGCTAAAATGATAATACAAGTCTCAATGTCTAGTTCTCAAATAGAATAAAACATAAAATAAAATCCTCGAAGGCTTGCCGAAGAGACAAGTAACTACCTCTCAAGTGATCCAAAAGCTCGATCCTATAACAAGAACTCTAGTAAGAGGGACCGGGCTCACAACCTATAAAAATGTAACAAGGAGTGAGACCCAAACACACGGTACTCAGCAAATGGAAACTAACTTAAAGTAAAGCAATGAAGAACACGAGTGCTCTTAATCACCCAATCACATACCACCAAACCACACACCTGCATTCGAAAAAGTCCCAACACAACAATAAAATATATATAGGTATAGACTTATTAGGTGAATGAAAGAGTCAATAGATAACAATTATATTAATTCATGTCAAATTTCACGATATACAAGGTATATCGTGAAACCTATAAAAATGTAACAAGGAGTGAGACCCAAGCACACGGTACTCAGCAAATGGAAACTAACTTAAAGTAGAGCAATGAAGAACACGAGTGCTCCTAGTCACCCAATCACATACCACCAAACCACACACCTGCATTCGAAAAAGTCCCAACACAACAATAAAATATATATAGGTATAGACTTATTAGGTGAATGAAAGAGTCAATAGATAACAATTATATTAATTCATGTCAAATTTCACGATATACAAGGTATAATGATCTTTCCGTTCCAAGCTTATAGCTAATTCTCTAACCCACAAGTGATGTTCAACAACAATACCTCTAATATCTATTATGCTCAAGTACAACAGGATATATAATCAACATTCTTATATTACAATAGATTTTCAATACCACGTCATAAGTCAATGCATATCAATCCCTAACAATCAATTTCATTCCATGGGGTAATTTCACAATTTGGTCTAATTCGTACAATTACCAAGTTCAATTTAGCCGACCACATATATCACAATCTTTCAAAAATTCAATCTCAATGATGTACAAAAATCCCAAGCATTCAACACATCTCACATGGTACATATAACAAATTCAAGAAAGGGATGATATGAAATGGAATGGATGCTATGAAATGAAAACAATGAGATGCAGTGTTAAGTAATCATGATGCATGTCTGTTCTACGATACACATCCACTGATAACTTCAACCCGAAACCCATGGAGGCCACACATGGACCATGTATCCGCCAGAACTATTTTTCTTCGACATTTACTTTCATATCTAGCAGCAACCATTTCTTTTTGACTTTTTATTTTTTTTCTTTTTTTCTAGTTGAAACCATTTTCCTTCGGCTTTTCATTGAAAATGGAACATCAAGCACATAAATATCATCATATCACGTTCATAATCATGAATGCATGGAAGATGTCTTCATTTATTCATAATTGATCAATTATTTCATTGTCCTTCAACATTTCAATCATCATTTTCACATTGTGTAATAATCATAATATAACATAGTTCAACTCTTTCAATTATCCTTAGTCATCATTACTTAAAACAATTCATCATTTGAGTTCTTACTTCACAAGCAATTAGTTAATTCCCAACAATATCTCAATATACACATTTAGCTCAACATTCACATAAGAGATTCAATAGATAATTCCATGTAATATAATTCAACGTTCAACAATAAGAACACCATGAACACCTTCACACCATCAACAATGGAATTACAAGCTCATTTCACGATATTATCTCACAAATCTAAGTCAACAATAATAGATATTATCTCATAATTCAAATCATACATGTCATCATTTCCACCTTCTCAATACCCAAATTATATCCATTAGAATAGTTCACTAACCCTCAAGTTTCACATTAAATGTAAATACCAAGTTAAAAATCAACTCAACAAAGGTTAGGGTTCACTTACTTCAATCAATAGCCAAATCAATCAAAAACTAGATAGTTCACAAGTTCAAAGTATTCACAATCCTAAATTATTTCACAAGTCAATAATTTAATTTATAATCACCCAATCCAAAATCCCATGATCAAAGACTATAATAGTATAATTCTATCCCATTTTATGTCACAATCATCCAAACCCACATATATACTTAATCGAAGTCTCAATCAACACAAATCCAAGCCTTTTCCCGTTCTACGATACTCTAAATAACCATAATCTCGAAGGCCAAACCGTGAACTAGCAAACCAGATGAATAAATCCACAAAATTGGATCCAAAACACCAAACCACTATCAAGAATGAGATATACACGTCAAAATGAGTCAATTGGTACCCATATTGATAGGAATTTGATACGGGGGTAAAATGGTAAAAGAATAGGTTATTTTTTTAAAATTCTGAATTTGAAAGTTAAGCTCAAAATCAAGTTGTACATGAAAAATGGAGTTTGTGGGTGAAAATTCCATAAAGTTTGAGTAGAAATTGAGGGAGAAATCATCATTTAAAGTTTGAATCATGTTATTGAAAACCCATAAAAATTGGAGGGTTGAAACAAAAAGTTTCAAGTCAAAATCATAATTTAAATACTAAAATAAAAGAATTTGTCTTTAGGAAGCTCATCCAAATGAAATTCACAAAAAAGCTTGCTCAAGATTGCACCTCCAAGCTTTTAGATCTCCAAAAATAGAAGAAAATGGTGTAGTAGTCAAAATAGGGAAGAAGGGGTATTTTCAGCAAATAAAATAAAAGAAAAAGCGGTCGTTGACTGCATTGACCCGCGTTGACCAGGCGTTGACTACGGTTAACTTGCACCAAAACCCATCAAAACATGTTTTATGACTTCTGGAACTCATCCAGAACCATATAAATATGAACCAAATATACAACCTATCAAAAACAACGTTCTGGACGCAACAGAATCATCAAAATTCAAATTAGAGCTTCCGAACTTCAAATGTTGACTAAGACAAACTTATGATCTGAATTCAATTAAAAATACAACTTTGGGTTCAAAATCTCCATTTTAACTTCAAATTTAGTTTCGTTAGTCCTTCTAGACCAAATTCTGTATTCCAGAGCTAATGGGATCAATTAAATTGCATTCCGACACCCGAAATCCAAGGTGTCCTCAAAATTTAAAATTTCAAACTTTAAGCCTTTAAAAACTATTTCTTTAGCAAAACTTCAAATTTTTAATAGGTTTTCAAAATTTGACTTTTAGACTCAATCATAAATGACTCAAGGCAACTACCAGGAAGAGAAAAATTGTAATTTTGTCAAAAATGACCTTCAAGGTCATTACATCATTCATCACTAAAAATCATGTTCATCACCGAACATAAAGCAAAGAAAGGAGCCTCACTAGAAGTAAGCAAGAGTATGAAATACAATTCTCAAAGTCATTAATTGCTTCCAAGTAATCTCTTTTCTGAGAGCTATACCATCAGGATGTACTATCAAGAATAAGACTTTAGAACCAACATAAAATTCTGCCTTCCAAGAGTAATTACCAAGCTAGAAACTAGCCAATGAATGAAACTTGAACCAATGCCCTTATACCACAGTGTACTCATCAGGATAAACTTCCACCCACGAGACCACAAGGCAACTCAAATTTATTTTTAGTGAAGGCCAATAGTGAATCTAAACTAATCATAGCCAATTACAATATACAAACCATCACAAACCCCATCCAAGTTTCTTCCTCTTAACAAAATCCTCCCCGAACAAAAGCTGCACAATTCTAATACTTAGATAATGCATACTCGCAAGAGAGAATCTGATTAACCTAACCCAAAGGAAGGTAACGACCAGAAAAGACAACCAATGAATGATACTCCTGGTGTCGCTTAACCTGACTACTCAAAGGTAGAAGGGGTGTTCGTCATCAACATAATAACCCAACTTTAGAGGTTGGGGTTGAATCCCATAAGAAATCATTGTTCAAGCAAAAGTGACTTGTTGGACCAAGTAATTTTAGGTTCTAAGGGGTTGCAATAGTAAAAATAAAGTTCAACTGACGAGTTCTAATTAATTGAATTAACAACTATTAAGAGAGATGTTGGGAATGTGCAAATATGAGACTCGATCTATCAAATAGGTCTAAATAATTGACTATATGAGTTGATATTGAGTGAATAGGATAGGTTGCTTGTAACCCAAATCATCTCTGAAAATGGATGTTTTGCATGAACCCGGTAGGATATCCCACGCGGACCATTGAGGACACGTTTGGCCTAAGAATTTAAACCAAAACCCCTAATGCCTTGGCCATTGAGTCCATTGACATGAACTTCAATTGAAACCCCATAAGATTTCTAGTCATTATATCCATTCCACACTCTAACAAGCTCAACTAAGAAACAAATCAAAGATCTAAAATAAAATCCCAAGTTTACAACCTTGAGATTTATAGTAATCCTAGGAATAGACATAAATTCACCCAAATCAACTATAGATAAGTCAAGATATCACAGACCCAATCAAAAAATCAAAGACCCATATCAAAAGCACACCCCTAACATGGTGGTTTTAGCCACACATGCTAGAAATTAAAGATTGATTACCATTCCTAGTAGAAGAAGTCATGGGTAACAAGATTGAATACAAATCAAATGATTCTCATTACCTAGTCTTCTCCAATTTGAGGCCCAATTTACTCTAAACCCTAATCTCCCTTGTACTCTAAGAAGAAGGTTCTATGTACTACTACTATAGACTAATTATTTTGAATTGGAATGAAAGACGATGTATAATGTCCTTTCTAAAAATGCTTAAATATTTCGTGCAAATGTGTGGAAGTTTGTGCTGTGAAATGTCATTCAATGGTCAAGGCCGGCGATGCACTGAATATGCACTTGACCACTTTTCTAGATGTATTTAAAAGGCTCCCTTTGTTGTAACTTTAGGCGATGACTTTTGGCTTTGCTTTTTCAAATTCGATGTTGCGCCGAACTTCTCCTCATATCACCTTTATTTCAATGCTTTGAGGCTTTAGGTTCTGCAACTTTAGGTGATCACTTTTGCATTCGACGAATCACCGAGTATACTTTGTAATACTAGTTCTAACCGCATTCTTACCTTGACTGGGAACCTTGGTTGCTGCATAGTTTGGTGATCTCCTTGGACCCTTTGGTGGATCATTGAGAATATTGACGATCTCTCTTTCCACTGCTTTTTTGCATTTTTACTCACTCTCCAAGATTCCACCACGTCTTGCCTATTTGTGTACTTTTAACTCAATTTTCTATCATAGCACATGCAAATTTATTAGTAATTTGAATTAATGTCACATCAAGGGAAATGTTTCCTTGCAATTTAACCCCAAAATGAGTTTGAAATATGGACTCATCAACTCCCCCAACTTAAGCCTTTTCTTACCCTCAAGCAAATCAAACATCAATATATCCAAAATAGAGCTTGCAAATAGGGCCATAGAGAGCAACACATATATTTTCACCTTTGTCATTCCCTCTCGAACTTCCACAAACCACTCATGTGACTTTGAAGCCTCAAGAGATGACTTAGGAGTAATCAAGACATTGGCTATGCTCACAATTGCTTATACAACTTCTAATCACTACTTAAAAAATATCACTATTTTCCCTTACACCAAAGAAGATCCTGAACACTTAAGTTTATAACATTATTTTCAAAGGATCTTTTAAACTCTCACTCTTCCAAATAAGAAATAACATGTAAACTTCAATTCATACGCTTACCCTTATTCTCAATCTGGTTCACTTAACTTTCTTGCTGACTAGGATCCCAAAGAACTTTTGCTAGGGTTGTAATGTGGAGTAAGGGTTAGGTAGGATAACATATGGTCAATAGTGGCTCATCCCTCCTTAAACTCTACATGTTATTTTCAGGCACAAATGTTCTTTTGGTTTCTTCTTCATTCATCTCATTCTTGACATCTCTTTTTCTTTTGATTTATCACCTTAAGTGTCCCCCTTTTGCATTCCCTTTTTACAACAAGACTTTTCTTCTCTCTTTTTTAGAGGGCCCTAAATTTTTAGGCTTTCATTTAATTTTATTTTCTTTTTCTTTTAGGACTCCTCGATGTCTTTCTTTCATTCTTACCCCTTTTTTCTGACTCTTTCATGGGACACTTTGTTTCTCCTACTAACACCCCTAACTTAGCCTTTGGCCATTGCTCTACTTTCAAGCTCAAGGAGGGATTGGTAAGGAACAAAAAGGACTTGTCTTTCACAAATATGAGTCAATGCTTCAAGGTTGCTAAAGAAGGGATCAAGGCTCAAAATGGGTTCACTAGTAATTCATTTCATTGCCAAGGGATATCACTATAGTCCATTTGGACTGATGGAACCATAGAGGGCTTAAGGTCCTTTGCTAATCCAGACTCAACCAAGTTACCCCTCAAAACAAATCAGGCAAGTTCCAGATGATGCACTACAATTATTTCAACAAGATAACTAACCCCACATTGGCAAAATGACTTGTATTCAAACAGTGGCAACACATTCACAATTTCTCAATTATCACATATCCAAGCTCAACTGCTCACATAGTCAACTCAAGATTCCTCAAATCCATTGAGGGATTGATTTATCAAGAAGGGACTAATTAGTGAGTAAATGCTCCTCATCCATGGAACTATCCAAATCAAAGATATGAATCATCCATGCTCAGAATGCTAAGGACTAGAGACACAATATTACGTCCGCATACTTGTCATTTATGCATGAGGTTTTCCAATATTTAAAATCATTCATCTATTCAATCAGACAAAGAAAAAGAAATAACAAAAATAAACATTGCAAAATAAATAATAAAAATAAACATTACTCTATTACAACCCAAATTTTAAAATTTATTTACAGCCCAATTAAAATTGTCTAAATGCTCATCAATAGCATCATCAAAACAAAATAACCATCATTGTTTCATCAAGAATAAAAATTTAGAAGATAGGAAATTCCTCAAACTCACCCCCTTCTAACAAAATAAACATTGCGTTCAATGTGCAAGGACAACCAAAAAGGTAAGTATAAGAGAGAATAATGAGTATGAGAATCCCCTGTCAAATCACATATCCTGCTGTGGTGGTGGTGGTGACGGAACTGAAGAAGATGTCATAGGGGAATCAATGCCCTCCTTTGCCGATGTGCTCTGAATATCAATATCGGGCTTAACAAGCTCATATGTACTCACACCGAATGTACTAATCATGGACTGATCTAGAATGGAGTCTACAATCGCTGCCTCTACCATTTCGTCCTCTACTCTAGCCTGCTCCTCCTAGTCCGCTTGGTTGTGCTCAACCCCCAGTGTCTCATTATCAGTCTCTGGGGTCCTCACTTTCAGATTCTCATCATTTCCATCACTCGACACTCTTACATTCAAACCATTCCTTGGGATCGCAGCTACATCCCCCTTGAAGAAAGGATCTTCCAGCCCATAAAAAATATGCTCAATTTAGTGGACCAGAGGGATGTCACCTCCTTCTTTAACTCATCTATGTAGGCTCTCAAAGCCAAAGTGTCCTTTTTACCACCAATTGATTTTCAATAGCCAACACCTTATCCTTCAAGTTGGCCAATTCCTTTCCATGGTCGTCAATCATGGACTCTAGTCTATCCATCCTCAACTTATGTGCCACATTTAGCTCTTTTTGTTTCACCTCAGCCTCAATATATGGCTTTAAAGCCTTGGATATGTCTTCCTCCACTAATTTGGGTACAGATGACTCAACCCATATGGCCTAAATATCAACGACCTTGGCCAGCCAACCGAAAGCAAAAATATTAGCCTTAGTGAGAGAGGGCAGGTCATCTGTGGCATATGTCTCTATAGATGGAGTGGGGGTAGAAGTGGATGAGAAAGTAGGAGAGAAAGATATACCTACCTCGGTGCCCAACTCTGTAGTGTCGGACTCGAGAGCTTCAATGTCAATCACTGTTATTTTTTCAACTGACTTCTTCCTAGCTTTATTCTCTTCATTCCTAAAAACCTCAACCTCGATCTGCCTGATATTAGTTGATGTTGATGGAGTCACTTCTACATCCATATTTTTATTGCTTGGGACTCTGACCCTTTTGTATAATGCGGTAATGAGGCTTGGAAAGGGTAATGAGGTCTGTATTTTCTTTGCCCTTGTGAGGATTTTAGGAAAAATGATTACACCAAGAATATGTCTCTAGTGTTCCATAATACAACCAACCAATGCCACTCTACCATGTTGAAGAATCGACTCATTTTGTGACAACATTAGGTTGTTGCTAACAAAACCAAACCAAAATCATGCCAGCACATTCATTTCTTTCTTTTCAATGATAGCTCCTTTTTCTAACCACGAAGGAGCTGGGATACCAATCATCGAGGAAAACCATTGATGTTTTCAAAAGTTTGGAGCTGTAATAGCTCTTCCAAGAAGCCCATAACTCTAACTGCGGATCCCAATGCATCATTGATCTCAGGTTCTCCACATGGAACTTTTACACCCCTGACCTCTACAACATTAAGAGGCTTTAGCACAATTGGCACTCTGCCTCTTCTTTTAGGAATAACTTGCCAATAGGCTGTATAGAATTCACGAACCAGGCTGGCACATATGGATTCTGAGGTTTGGTAAATACTTGGAAATTGTGGGACTCAAGAGTTTTCAAAAGCTCTGGATATCTTTCGCTTAATCCCGCTGTTGATAACTACTTTTCCTCTAGGATGGTTCTATGCCCTTAAGTCTTGAGCCTGTTCAAAAACTTTGCCACTACGGCTTCCTGAGTTTCTTTGCAAGGGAGTCATGTAGGACCTTGGTTCTTGACTTACTCTTATGCCTTTTTTGGCTAGATTCTCTCAGCAAGGGACAAGGCCTCATGGATTTCGCTATAGTATGCTTTAGCTTAGTCATTCTGTTAAACATTCTTCAATACCCTTGTGAGAAGCATTAAAAAATAATCAAGCACAAAATTTGAGCATATGAAAGAAAATTAGAGTAGACAGGTTAGTTAGACTGCAAATCATATTCAACAAATCGCCGAACTGATTCGGCAATCAAACAGACCGTTTCATATTTGCACACATTTTAGGCTTAGGATCACTATTATTTTTGGCGATGCAGATGCGTATTTTATGCTATACCAAATTAACTCGGCGACATCAACATTTCATTGCCAAAAGTTAAAGCAATCTTTCAAGAACCACAACTAATAAAGGCGGTGCATGTGTAAATTGGGCGCATCACCGAGTATACTTAGGTGGTCAAAATGACCATCACCTGTTATGATTGGTGCAACCTATCATCCGTTTCTTAACAATTCTAACAATTTTGCAGCTCACATGGATGATAACACATACTAACCCACCACGACACATCATAGCATGCTTAACTAATTTCTAACATTATTACAAAATTTCTATGGCTATACACTTGATCAAATGATGATTTACCCTTAAGAATGATGTCATCCAGTCCATAATAGGGCATATTCAATCGCTCAAAAGAGGTTAAGGGTTACTCAAACTTCACCCATAGCCTAAAAAAATATTTAATCCAACAGACAAACACAAATCACTAACACATTCACAAAATCATGGCATAATTTCAACTAATCACACTAAAAATATCATATCAAGCATAGGAAAGGGGACACAATAAAAAACAACCCATCATTAAGTAGCAAAACCTCCAATCATACATCCAACCCAACTCATTAACCACCTCAATGTAAAATATTTAGAGTAGGATACAGAAACCCACAATAAATCATTCACACTTGCAATACCGGGTTCAAAAACAAATCTTAAGTCCTACCCATTCAATTCTCAACAAGATTTTCATAGTTTCAAGCATGATTTTTCACATTACAAACCCTGATCAGCACCACAATAATGTCTTTCTTCAAAAAGCTTAAACAAGGGTCTGAAACATACCTTTGATCGATGAGACACAATGAGACTTGTAATGATACCCTTTGATGAAACTCCTAAACTTTTTATGTCAAAAACCTCAAAGAAAAGCAAGGAAAAGAAGGTGGTGTGCATAAGAAGTGAAAAGGAAGGAAGGTGGGAAATGTGAAGTCGAGGCATTTGAAAAGCCTTAAATAGGCAGGCTATCATGCATGATCAGCGGTATCAATTCACTTTGTCTAGCATGGTCGGTATAGTTCCTAACATGCTTGGGATCACCTTTTGTTACAGAGAGCTTACCTTGCTTCCCACCCTGAAGTGTAGTGAAACTGACCATCGCCAACTAGAATCGGTGATTCGCTAATTGAACTATTTGTTCACCAAATTTTATAGCACCTCAAAGGTCACCACTCGACTCAAAATATTATCAAATTAAAGACCTCCTATCTAACTCGGTGATACGCCGAGTGATCTTTCATGTTCTCCCTTGTCAAGTTTCTACTTCACATCCTCCTCGTCAATCCTGCACACATCAACACCTATTATTCAACTAAAAATCAGTAAAAACTCACCTTTGGTTGCCA
>JBCEWC010010479.1:0-17607 GCA_038996855.1 Solanum aculeatissimum | reverse complement strand
GTCCAAAATACGCATTTAAAATTTACGAGAAGGATATTTTAGGAAAGAGAGGACAATTTATCTAAATGACCTAACGGATCATTACAACCTTGGCAAGTAAGCTACTCCTTCTTCGGTGTGGAGGCAACATCGAAATTTCATGTAGTGGCTGACATGGTATTAGTGTTGGTTAAGATCTCCTCCCACATAGTTATCTACATGATATGTTATAAAATTTATGTTCCTTCATGCATGTTTTGATAATGCATTGATCATCCATTTCATATTGAGCTTAATGTCCTTGTTATGATTATGCATCTTGCTTATTATGGCGTATAACTTCCTTATTGCGTTGCATTGCATTCCACATACTTAGTACATTCCATTGTACTAACACATATTTTGCCTACAGGATGTCACCATGTAGGGCCCAATGATCATCCTCCTCATCCTCACACTCACAGGTGATTTTCAAATTGAAAACTTTGCTTTGTTGGTGAGTCCTCTAGTTTTGAGAACAATAACACCTTTTCCATCTTGCTTGTTGTTTATGATTATGACACTTTTATTTCACATTATATACATTTGAGTGTGAGCTTGGGACATGTTTAAGACTCCCACACTATCTATGCTTTAGAGGTATTGTTGGAGACTTGATGATGTATGTATTGATTTAATCCTATCTCTATCCCTTAGTCCCTATCCTTAGTTTCTGCTCATTATGACTTGTTTACCGATAATGTCCTTAAGATATGCTATGAGGTTTGTTTGAGGTGCCTTCGAGTTCCTCATTCACCATATGTCACGTGTAGGCCGTAGACTTGGATTTAAATAATAAGCAATAAGAATTATTATATACTTAGTAATATATTTAAATAATAATATAGATAATGAACTTATTTATTTGAGCACACTAAATTAGTATTATTTGTGCACAATCTAATTCTTATGTTAATAATTTATTTATTATTATTTACTTAGTAATATATTTAATACCATAAGATTAAATGACATATTGATATATTTTATTCAAAATCAAAATATTTTTAATTTAGAGGTTAAAATATTACAAATAAACTCCTAAGCTTAGTAAATAATTTTATACATGTTAAGCATTTGAGGCAGGAAGGTCCTCCATTTTGTGTAAATTGGATGACCAAAATCAACAATGAAAAGTTTTTAAAAAATCAGTAGAAAATGTCTGAATTCTCATCTTACTCCAATCACCACAAAAGATATCCAAATTGAAAAAAACAATTCAGTACAAATAAAAAGAGAGAGTAAATTGTATATTATTAATTTTCCCTTTAGTCATAGACCATATGTTACTTTAGGTGTACAATTGAGATTTATCCATTGTGAAATTTCAAATTAAAAAATATATCATATACTTTAAAATCACACTATTCAACTTAATTTAATATGTTGTTATATAACAGTCTTAAATTTGTTAAATGACTTATAATTGTGATATTGTTTAGCAGGGAACATAATGCTTGCTAAATGTAGATAAATATTATTTGTCTTAAATTTAAAAGTTTAAAATTTTATTTCAATTTTGAAATTTTAATTGTCCTTTTAAAGTATGGAATACATACAAACTGCGATAAACTTAATTAATGTCTTGTATGTTTAAATGATCAGTGTTATCATATTTGATTTTAAGGCTTCAAAAAATATAATAATAATTTTGACCAAAGAGAAAAAAGAAATAAATAACAAATTTAATGTGTAACTAAAGGTTTTTTCGCTAATATTACAGAAAAAGAATCAAACAATATAAGTTACGATCAACAAAAAAATAATCTACAAAGAAAAAAGATATGATATGGATATGAATTGAAGTTGTATAAAATGATTAATTCAAAATGAAACCAAACAAAATTTCTCATTCAGATGAGGCAAAATATCACTAATTGTTATAAGTATTGCTTAATCAATTTAAGTTGTCATAAAGAAAGTAATGGCTACTTGAAAATGACGATTATTCTGCATTTTTATAATTCTTAGGAACAAAATTAATATATGCAGTATTAGTTTAAACTGAAAAGTTAACCAAGTTCCCACGTGGTAAATCTTTTTGTTTTTAATTTATTGTTATTTTAATACAATGCCTTTAATTAAACATTTTCACTTCTATCGAAATATTCAATTTTAGATTTCTATTTTTCTTTCAAGTTTACAAAATTTATTAACTTTGAGAAAAATGCGATGCACAAAAACTTCTTGAATTATATTACATATGTGAATGTTAAATAAAATATAAATATTATTATTGCAATATTCATTTAAAGAAGTCTTAATACTGATAAATTCTTGATATGTCATAAAATATATGGAAATGTCCCTCCTCTCCCTCTAAAAAATAAATATTGTCCCATGCATTGATGTTTAGGTTGGATCTCCTTCATATTCTACTTAAAAAGATCACACTCACCTTCATCTGAGAGCATCAAGTGAGGTCACAATATTTTTTTTATTTTTAAAACCTCATAAACTACTAATAATTGCCACACAAAAATAGATAATAAGATGAAACAAATAAAGAATGTTGATGACTTTTTCCACTGCCTTACCTTTGAAATTCAAATAAAAAAGTAATCATTTTGCATGATTATATATATAGAGAGATTAATATCAATCGTGAGCTTTATTGGTTTTGATTTTGTTTCTTTTTAAAAATAATAATTACTATGTGTATTCTCTACATTTGTTGATTTTTTGGTTTTTGGACAAATATATGCATATTAAAATAATAATATTTAACGCGCTTAAATAAATGAAGTTAGTAACTGAAAGTTTGAATAATATTTTATTTTTTTTCTTGAATTAATATGTTAGAATTCAAAATGTAAAACACATTCTACATAATTAAATATACTCATAATTAATAAATGGGAATAAGAACATAACTTGACGTCAACACACCTGATTAAATTGTGTGCTTTCCTTAATAGCAACAAGTGGGCCACTTGGCCTAGCGGTTGGAGCCTAATATTATATATAAGTTGAACGTTGTGAGTTTGAACTTTGGCAATAACACTTTCATTTTCTTCATTTTTACATACCAACAGAAGTGGAACCCACTTACAACAATTAATAATTTAACCAAAAATTAAATTTTTTTGATTGATTCTCAAAATTTTGTACGCGAAACATAAATTGAAACAAAATAAATACTATATTTTTAAAAAAAATTAACATAAATATACTATGTTTGCCCCACCTTATGGGATTCACCTAGACTCAACACTAAGGTTTGCCCCGCTTCACTGGGATTCGTCTAAACTCAGTTGAACTCTGACCCACATTGACATGGGTGACACAGGAGTGGCTCTAATACCAAGTTTGTCACACCCCGAGAGGGTATCTTGATGTGGCCGACACTCAGAAACCCTTGTTGGCTCCCAAGCGAACCACTTGGATTCATTACATTCACTAAATCATATTTTAACATATTAGTGGAAGACTAAAGATGAAAAAGGTAGACAAATCTCAATATATATAAAGGTCATAGGCCAATAATCAAACTCCAATTCTCGAACATAACAATAGTTTTAAAAGAAATTAGTCAAGAGATAAAGATCTCAACATCATCTCATCATTATATAGTTTATGAAGCCTCTAACTCTACTATCTAGATGGTGCCAATGACAGGTTCATGACTACCTCAAACCAAATAAAAGAAAATCTAAACTCTAGTAGTTAAATGATAGTAATATGAAAATTCTCCAAAAGCAAAGAGGTCTCACCAATCAGCTGAATGTGAATAGATCCTCAATAATGCGCCTGTTGATGATTTCTAATACTTGTCTCTGTATCATAAAATAATACAGTCCAAATGGATGTCAGTACGTGGAATGAATGAGTCTGTAAAATGATTGAATGAAACATATATCAAGGTAGAATACTATCAACTCAGATAACTCAAATCAAGAGATAAAGAATTTAATCAGAAATGTCATATGTCTATCTAAAGCAAGAAAAAAGAGTAGACAATGACCCATCAATCCCAATCCAATCCAAATCCAATCAGAGTACTATCAGTATAGAACCTATCTAGGAGTTTCTCTTATCTGACAACCATCACTTATGAGCTAGTGATAGTACAACAATCTTGTTGATGTTGCCACAATCATTCAATACCTTATCAGTATAAGAACAACTCGAATTCATGAATGGATCCAATCAACCAATCAAGTTCTATTATTTCAGGACAATAAAATATGGACATGTCCGACTTTAATGGATCCAGTTCTAAAAATAGGGACATATTTGACTTTAACAAACCAAGTCCTCAAAATAGGGACATGCCCAACTTTAATGGATTCAATCCTCAAAATAGAGACATATTCGACTTTAACGGACTCAACCTTCAAAATAGGGACATGTCAAACTTTAACAAACTCAGTCCACTCCTACGTTTGGCTATGTAGTTATTGGGTTCGAGTGTGACACACTTCTACTCAACTCTATGCTCGATACTCCTCCCAAGACTCAATGCTCATAAACAATCAATCCAATTAGTGAGTCTCATAAAGACTCTTATCACTCCATCAATCTATCACAATCGAGCCTTTTGACCTATCAACCACCCAATCAATTCTCAATCATATCTTTCAAGAGGAGTTTAAACAATCATTAAGAGTACTATCCATTTAGATCAATCATTTGAGTTCAATTATGAAGACTTTTAGGACCATCAAGTTCTATCAACATCATCATCATGTTCAGTCATAATCATAATCACAATCATGTTGTCAAGGATCTAGACTCAATTCCTAGGTTCATTCATGTAATCTTTTATTAAGTAATATGTAGGGTTTGTGAAATAACTCATGTAAAAACACGTAGTTAGTAAATCAAATTTATGATGATCATCAATATATGAAAATAAATAGAATATACATAATTTACAAGAAAACAATCATAGAAAATATGCATAAAGGTTAACACTTTCACAATCTCTCTATCACCATCAATAGGGGCACATAGAAGAACATTCTCATGTTTTAGTTTAGTCTTAAATACCTGAGAATCAAATAACAATCGAATTTTCAAGAACTTGACCTCAATGTTCTTGAAAATTAGATTGTTCTTTGATTCCCAAGTATGTAAGGCTAAACTAGAACAGGAGAATGTTCTTCCATGTGCCCCTATTAATGGTAATAGAGAGATTGCGAAAGTGTTGACCTCGATGCATGTTTTCTATGCATGTTTTCTTGTAAATTATGTAAATGTCAACACTCAAAAATTTTCGAACTTTGTACTAGTGGATCAAGGTCCATTTCAAACTTGTTATGGTTGTGTAGTGATGATCATGAGTTCTATTTAAGTGGTCGTATTCAAGAAAATCGTGTTGGGAGAGTGTTGTTAGTAACCATGTAGGAGGACTTACTTTGAATGGCTACATCTCTTGGTACGAGATAAACTGTGTGGACTATGGCCTATCAAAACGAAGCTCTTCAAGTTATCTTCGCAACACAATTAGTGTCACTCAAATTGGAGTTCGTATATAGAGGTTATGGCCGTTTCGGTGGGACTGTCTGTGGCCAAAAGTGTTCTGGAAAAGGGAGGCCAAAGTTGGCTAAGGCAAGGCCATACGGGAGGGGCCACGAGCCATATGGAGGCTCACAGCCCGTGAGGGGTGTCTGTGGGTTGATCTAGGAAGTGGGGCTAGGTGACGAACCAGGGTCGGAACCAAGTAAGGCTCTACAGACCACTTCACGATCCGTGTAACGCCTCATGGTCCGGGAAGGCCTTCGTGGAGTGGTCCACAGACTGCTCAGACCCCAGGGCCAGGACTCCGGACTAAGTGAGGCTCCACGGACCAGTGTACGATCTGTGTGCAGCTTCACGGACCGTGTGTCCTATCGTGGGGTGATCTAGAAAGTCTTCCAAGATTTCAAGTCAGGACATGAACCAAGTCTAGCCACACGGTAGGGCTCACAGTCCGTGAGCCACTACACGAACCGTATCAATGCTTCCGTCAGCGACAACTTCAGTTATCTTCTCTATTATATTAATGGTTAAATGGTAATTTTAATTACCCCTGGGCCATTTTAGCCTTTCTAAATTCTCTTAAAACCCTGAAATTTAACCTTAATTCATTTTAATTTATTCAACCCCTCAATTCATTTCTCAAATTCTCTCAATTTTCTATCATCCACCATTGAAGACCAAACTTGAAGTTGGGGAAAACTCAAGTCTTCATCAGAATTTTCTCAATCTTCTTATTAAATTCAAGGTAGGTTTGATTCATGGTTTCTCTTTCAACCATGGAGACCCAAAATCCTTTTCTAAATTTTTGATGAATTATGATATTTCTTGAAATAGGTCTTTTGAACTAAGAATGATTTAGTGCAATTGAAGTGTGGGCTATTTTTATTTAACAATTTCAAGATGAATTAAACCCCTAATTGATGAGCTACTTTGATTCAAGATGGTACAAGTATGCATGTCCCCTTACTACTTAATTTATGCATGGGTAATGTTAAATTGAGATTTAATTGTTGATTTAACTTTGAGTTTCTTATGGGTTCTTTTTGATTTGGATTTAAATTATGAATTCTAACTGCCCATGTTATTCTCATCATCGATCATGGCATTTGCATGCATGAACATGGATTTCAAAAAGGTTATGATGTGGGCCAAGTCCCAAACATATTTATGACTATGATTTTGAACAAGTATGGGTTATGACAAACATGTGATCACATAATTTCTATGATATGACTCCTTGAGCAACCATGGGTGTTTACACCAATATGATATGATATGATATGATAAGTAAGGAGCTACTCTTATGCATGAAGTTTGACATGAAAGTGTATTTGGAGTTTTAGCCCAATAAAGCATGATTATGAAAGATGTTTGACTTTTAGTCACGCATGCATGAAAGTAAAGCAAGTGATTTGACCTTTAAGACTAATTATGCATGATTATGATGTTAAGTAATTCTGTTCCATTTTAAAGGCATGTATATATATACGTATTCAAGTGAGAAGACGACTTAGCACCGAGTTGGATTGGAGTAGTAAGTGGGATATCCCTAAGGATCCCACTCCTTTCCCTCAACTATGTGCCAACATAGGTTATGCTACCAAAATGGGAGTCTCGTAAGGTATGCTATGCTATGATATGATATGTTATGTAAATCCTTTCGAAATGAACGGGTCGTAAGGAAGGTGGCCATCACACTAAAATGACTGGGTCGTAAGGTGTGGTGTAGATTATCTTTGGCAAGTAATCTTCTCTCATCCGATGGGAGGCCTCATTGGGCAAGTTCATGTTGTAGCTCCTGTCTATGAGGAACAAGCACCTCGTTAGCCTGCGGAGGAACAAGTGACTCATGCTAAATTAAGGAATGTGGTGTCTATGTTGGCTCAAGTGGTGTCTAACCAAGCCCGGCTAACAAACCCCATGAATGGTGGCACCCTAGCTTGTAGGGTGAGGGACTTCACCCGAATGAATCCTCTGGAGTTCTTTGGTTCAAAGGTTGATGAGGATGCCCAAGAATTTCTTGATGAGCTCACCAAGGTGTTAACTGTTATGGGTATTAGTTCTGAGGAGAGGGCTGAGTTAGCTGCGTATCAGTTGAAGGATGTTTCTCAAATATAGTACAATCAGTGGTTAGTGGAAAGGACTAAAAATGTTAAGGTTGGTTGGGAAGAGTTTAAGACAGCTTTTCTGGACCGTTTCTTCCCTCTTGGGCTTCGAGAAGCCAAGATGACTGAATTTATTAACCTCAAGCAAGGTAGCATGTCCATGAGGGAATATTCTCTCAAGTTCACTAAGCTTTCAAAGTATGCTCCTATGCTAATAGCTGATCCCCGTGCAAGAATGCACAAGTTCATTTTGGGTGTTTCTGACTTGGTGGTGAAAGAATGTTGGACCGCTATGCTCATTAGGGACATGGATATCTCTTGGATCATGACCTATGCTGAACATATTGAGAGTGAAAAGCTCAAGCAGTGAAGGGTGAATGACTCTAAGAGAGCCTGGTATGATAGTGGGTTCTTCAACTCTAAGGGTGGTGGCGGATTTGGTCATTTCCAACAGGCCCAAGGTTCGAATGTGAGGTTTGCTAACCCAAGTATGCCTCCTCCTAAGTTACAAAATAGGGGTGGTCCATGAATTCCCTGTTGTGATCAGTGTGGGAAGAACCATATGGGTGATTGTAGGAGATCTTCGGGTGCTTGCTTTGAATGTGGGAGTTTGGACCACAAGATTTCCGACTGTCTAAGAGGTGCAAAGAAAGATCAAGTGGCCCCCGATGGTCAAGGGAAGCTGAAGGCTCAGATTGCGGGTGCTCCCAGGAACAACATGTTCTATGCTCTTCATGCCCTACAAACGATGGAGGAAGCTCCAGACGTCGTGACTGATATGTTAAGAATTTTTGATTTTGATGCTTATGCTTTACTTGATCCGGGTGCAAATTTATCTTTTGTGACTCCTTTGTTGACTGTTAAATTTGGTTTGATTCTTGAAACTCTGAGGGAACCTTATTCGGTGTACAATCCTGTAGGTGAATCTATCATTGCCCGAAAAGTGTATCGGGGTTATCCTGTTTCTATTTTGCATAAGGTATTCCCGGGTGATCTTGCAGAACTTAAGATGTATGACTTTGATATTATTCTTGTGATGGATTGGTTGTATGCCTCAGTTGATTGTAGGACTAGGCAAGTCAAATTTCAAGTTCCCAATGAGCCCGTGTTGAAATGGAAGGGTAGTGATTTCGTGGTTAGGGGTCGGTTTATTTCTTACCTCAAAGCCCGAAGAATGATTTGTAAGGGGTGTATCTACCATATTGTAAGGATTAGAGATGTAAAGGGTGTATCACCTACGCTTATCGATTCTGGCAGTTAATGAATTTTCCGATGTGTTTTCCGAAGACTTGCCTGACATTCCTCCTGATAGAGAAGTAGAATTTGGCATAGATCTTCTTCCGGATACTCAACCTATTTCCATTCCTCCTTATCGTATGGTTCCGACCGAACTAAAAGAGTTGAAGAAACAGTTGAAAGACTTGTTGGAGAAGGGGTATATTAGACCGAGTATTTCACCTTGGGGGTCTTTTGTGTTATTTGTGAGGAAGAAGAATGGTTCACTCCGAATGTGTATTGATTATCGACAGTTGAATAACGTGACCATCAAAAATAGGTACCCATTGCCCAGAATTGATGATTTGTTCGATCAACTTCAAGGAGCTACTCATTTCTCTAAAATAGACCTTCGTTTGGGTTACCATCAGTTGAAGGTAAGGGAGTGTGACATTCCCAAGATGGACTTTTGGACTCGTTATGGGCACTTTGAGTTTGTGGTGATGTCGTTTGGATTGACTGATGCTCCGACGGTGTCTATGTATCTCATGAATTGGGTGTTTAAGCCATTCCTTGACAGTTTTGTGGTGGTGTTCATTGATGACATCCTGATTTACTCTTGAAGTGAGTGGGAGCATATGGATCACTTGAGGTTAGTGCTTCAAACTTTGAGGGAGAAGCAGTTGTTTGCCAAGTTTAGCAAGTGTGAATTTTGGTTGGGAGAAGTTACATTTCTTGGTCATGTGGTGCCCGGTGAGGGTATTAAGGTTGACCCTAAGAAAACTGAAGCGGTGAAAGATTGTCCTAGACCATTGACTCCATTGGATATTCGAAGTTTCCTTGGAATAGCCGGTTACTATCGGAGGTTTGTTGAAGGATTTTCTTCCATTGCATCCCTGTTGACCAGGTTAACTCAGAAGAAGGCTAAGTTTGTGTGGTCGAGTGAGTGTGAGAAGAACTTCCAGACCTTGAAGGATCGAATCACATCGACTCCTATTTTGACCTTGCCCAATGGGTTAGATGAGTTTGTGTTGTATTATGATGCTTCACGGATCAGGTTGGGGTGTGTACTTATGCAATATGGTAAGGTGATAGCTTATGTGTCTCGGTAATTGAAGGTGCATGAGCAAATTTATCTGACCCATGATCTTGAATTAGCGGCGGTGGTGTTTGCTCTAAAGATTTGGAGATATTATCTATATGGGGTTCACGTGGATATTTTCACCAATCACAAGAGTTTGCAATATGTGTTCCGCCAAAGGGATCTCAACTTGAGGCAAAAGAGATGGTTGGAACTTCTCAAGGATTATGACATGAGTATCCTTTACCATCCCGACAAGGCGAATGTTGTGGCGGATGCCCTTAGTAGGATATCTATGGGAAGTGTTTCGCATGTGGATTAGGGGAAGAAGGAGATTGTGAAGGATGTGCACCAGTTGGCTAGGTTAGGTGTTAGGTTGACCGACTCAGAAAATGGTGGTATTTTTGTTCAAGGCAGATCTGAGTCTTCGTTGGTGATGGATGTTAAGTCAAAGAAAGACCTAGATCCTTCCTTGGTGGAGTTAAAAGAAATTGGTTGCCAAAGGAAATATTAAAGTTTTCTCCTAAGGGAGAGATGGTGTGCTACGGTATAAAAACCGATTGTGTGTTCTGGATGTTGACAGCCTAAAAGAGATTATCATGAGTGAAGCTCATAATTCCTAATATTCTATTCATTCGGGATCCACTAAGATGCATCGAGAGTTGAGGGAGTTGTATTTGTGGCATGGCATGAAGAAAGACATACCCAAATTTGTGTCGGAATGTTTGAATTATCAACAAGTAAAGGTGGAACACCAAACGCCCGGTAGCCTAGCCCAAGATATCAAGATTCCTACTTGGAAGTGGAAAGATGTGAATATGGATTTTGTGGTTGGGTTACCCCATACTCGTAAATAATTTGACTCAATATGGGTTGTTATTGACCGAATGACAAAGTCAACTCATTTCTTACCGGTCAAGACTACTTATAGTGCCAAGGATTATGCTAAATTGTACATTCAGGAATTGGTGAGGTTGCATGGTGTACCGAGGTCCATCATATTAGATCGTAGCACTCAATTCACTTTTCACTTTTGGAGGTCATTTCAAAGGGGACTTGGTACAAAGATCAAATTAAGCACGACTTTTCGTCCTCAAGTTGATGGACAAGCCGAGAGGATAATTCAAACCTTGGAGGATATGTTAAGGGCTTGTGTGTTGGAGTTAAAGAAATTGGTTGCCGAAAAAGATTGAAGTTTTCTCCCAAGGGGGAGATGGTGTGCTACGGTATAAAAACCGATTATGTGTTCCGGATGTTGACGGCCTAAAAGAGATTATCATGAGTGAAGCTCATAATTTCTAATATTCTATTCATCTGGGATCCACTAAGAGGCATCGAGAGTTGATATAGTTGTATTGGTGGCATGGTATGAAGAAAGACATAGACAAATTCGTGTCGAAATGTCTGAATTATCAACAAGTAAAGGTGGAACACCAAAGGCCTGGTGGCCTAGCCCAAGATATCGAGATTCCTACTTTGAAGAGGGAAGATGTGAATATGGATTTCGTGGTTGGGTTACCTTATACTCGTAAACAATTTGACTCAATATGGGTTGTTATTGACCGAATAACTAAGTCTACTTATTTCTTACCGGTCAAGACTACTTATAGTGTCGAGGATTATGCTAAATTGTACATTTGGGAATTAGTGAGGTTGCATGGTGTACTGTGGTCCATCATATCGGATCGTGGAACTCAATTCACTTCTAACTTTTGGAGGTTATTTCAAAGGGGACTTGGTAGAAAGATCACATTAAGCATGATTTTTCATCCCCAAACTGATGGACAATCCAAGAGACCAATTCAAACCTTGGACGATATGTTAAGGGCGTGTGTGTTGGAGTTCAAGGGGAATTGGGATCATCATCTACCACTTATTGAGTTTGCCTATAATAATAGTTTCCTCCTAGCATTGGTATGGCTCCGTTCAAAGCTTTGTATGGTAGAAGGTGTAGATCCCCAGTGGGTTGGTTTGAGATAGGTGAGGCGGCATTGTTTGGCCCAGATTTGGTGGTTGAGGCTATAGAAAAGGTGAGGTTGATTAGGGAGAGATTGAGAATGGCTCAAAGTCACCAAAAGTCCTATTCGGATGTTAGGAAGAGGGATATCGAATTCTATGAAGGTGATTGGGTTTGTATGAAGGTATCTCCTATGAAAGGCATCATGCAATTTGGTAAAAAAAGGCAAGTTGAGCCCTCGGTACGTCGGACCATATGAGATTGTTAAGCGGGTTAGCAATGTGGCTTATAGGTTGGATTTGCCTCCGGAGATGAACCCTATTCATCCGGTGTTCCATGTTTTGATGTTGAGGAAATTGGTTGGTGACCCTACAACAATTTCACCTTTGGAGGGTGTGACGGTTGAGGAGAATTTGACTTATGAAGAGGTAATGGTTGGAATTTTGGATAGGCAAGTGAAGCAGCTTCGCAACAAGAAGGTCGCTTCGGTTAAGGTGCTTTTCAAGAACCAACAAGTGGAGGGTGCTACATGGGAAGCTGAGTTAGACATGATAGAGCAATACCCCTATCTTTTCAGATCTACTCAAGCCTAAGGTTCTAGGTTTTACCCTTCTAATGGTCCTAATTCTTTAAATTCTTGAGTTTCATGGCATTGCATGCATACATGAGCACAAAAATGATTCAATGATGTTTTGGCATGAGTTTAAATGGTTTTGAAAAATGATGAATGATCCCTTATAAGTTGTGATGAAAATATTTCTTGCTTGATTGATTTTCTTAAGTCGTGGTCTAGCTCATTCGAGGACGAATGTTTCCAAGGGGGAGATGATGTAATGACCTAAAAAATTTTAAACTTTGTACTAGTGGATCAAGTTCCATGTCAAATTTTTTATGACTGTGTAGTGATGATCATGAGTTCTACTTAAGTGGTCGTATTTAAGGGAATCGTGTTGAGAGAGTTTTGTATGAAACTGTGTAGAAGGACTGACTTTGAATGGCTATATCTCTTGGTACCAGATGAACTGTGTGGAATATGGCCTATAAAAATGAAGCTCTTCAATTTATCTTCGTAATACAATTTGTTTTACTCAAATTGGAGTTTGTATGTGGAAGTTATGGCCGTTCCGGTGGGACTGTCCGTGGCCGAAAGTGTTCTGGAAAGGGGAGTCCGCGAGTTGATCCAGGAAGTGGGGCTAGGTGATGGACCAGTGTCGGAACAAAGTAAGGCTCTACGGACCACTTTACGGTCCGTGAGATGCCTCACGGTCCGTGAAGTGGTCCAGTGACTGCCCAGACCCCAGGGCCAGGACTATGGACTAAGTGAAGCTCCACGGACCAGTGTACGGTTCATGTGCAACTTCACAGAGCATGTGTCCTGTCATGGGGTGATCCAGAAAGTCTTCCAAGATTTCAAGTCAGGACATGAACCAAGTCTAGCCACACAGTAGGGCTCATGCTCTGTGAGCCACTGCACGGACCGTGTGGATGCTTCCGTTAGCGACTGCTTCAGTTATCTTCTTTGTTTCATTAATGGTTAAATGGTCATTTTAATTACCCGTAGGGCTGTTTAGCCTTTCTTAATTCTCCTAAAACCCCTAAATTTAACCCTAATTCATTTTAATTCATTCAAGCCCTCAATTCATCTCCCAAATTCTCTCAATTTTCTCTCATCCACCATTGAAGACCAAGTTTGAAGTTGGGGGAAACTCAAGTCTTCATCAGAATCTTCTCAATCTACTTGTTAAATCAAGATATGTGGGTTTGATTCATGGTTTCTCTTTCAACCATGGAGACCCAAAATCCATTTTTAAATTTTTTATGAATTATGATTTTTCTTGAAATGGGTCTTTTGAATTAAGAATGATTTAGTGAAATTGATGTGTCAGTTGTTCTTATTTAATGATTTCAAGATGAATTAAACCCTTAATTGATGAACTTCTTTGATTCAAGATGGTACAAGTATGCATATCCCCTTACTACTTAATTTATGCATGGGTAATGTTAAATTGAGGTTTAATTATTGATTTAACTTTGAGTTTCTTATGGGTTCTTCTTGATTTGGATTTAAATTATGAATTCTAATTGCCCATGCTATTTTCATCATCAATCATGGCATTTGCATGCATGAACATGGATTTCAAGAAGGTTATGATGTGTGCCAAGTCCCAAATATGTTTATGACTATGATTTTGAACAAGTATGGGTTATGACAAGCATGTGATCACATAATGTCTATGATATGGCTCCTAGAGAAACCATGGGTGTTTACACTAATATGAAATGTTATGATATGACAAGTAAGGAGCTACTGTTATGCATAAAGTTTGACATGAAAGTGTATTTGGCTTTTTAGCCTAATCAAGCATGATTATGAAAGATGTTTGACTTTTAGTCACGTATGCATGAAAGTAAAGCAAGTGATTTGGCCTTTATGCCTAATTATGCATGATTATGATGTCAAATGTTTCCATTTCATTTTAAAGGCATGTATTTGTATACATATTCTTGTGGGATGACGACTTAGCACCAAGTTAGATTAGAGTAGTAAGTGGGCTATCCCCAAGGGTCCCACTCTTTTCCCTTAACTATGTACCAACATAGGTTATGCTATCAAAATGGGAGGCCCATAAGGTATGCTATGATATGATATGTTATGTAAATTCTTCCGAAATGATCAAGTCATAAGGAAGGTTGTCATCATTAAAATGACCTGATCATAAGGTGTGGTGTAGATTACCTTTGGCAAGTAATCTTCTCTCATCCGATGGGAGGCCTCATCGAGCAAGTTCATGTCGTAGCTCACATGAGTTTGGATGTTTGTTATGGTTACATCCCCTAAACTATAAGGATTATGATATTTCATGCATCATGGATTTCATGTGATCTTGGTATACTGTCCTTTCCTATATTCTTCTTCTATGTATGTGCCCTTGCCATATAATTGGTTGTAGGCTCATGTTTATATGCATTGCATGCCCGCATACTTAGCGCATTATTATGTGTTAACCCATACTCTTTGTCTACATGCTCTAACCATGTAGGGACCGAAGATGACTTTCATCCTCCGCTAGACGGCTAATCAAGACTCTTGAAGTTATTGCTTGTGGTGAGCCCTATACTCCAAGGGCAATACCCACTTTCATCTACCCTTGTCTTTACTTTATGTTCCTTTACTTTTTAACTTTAGGGTGAGCTCGGATTATGTCGAGGCCCCATCTTATCTTATGTAGAGGCATTATTGGACATATCGACTATATTAAACATTATGCTATGTGATACTTGCAATGATATGGCTATATATGTTAAGTGGTGGTATCTTATGTTATGCTTCTGTTTCCGCTTATGCTATTATGATATGGTTGGCCTGGGAATGTGCTTATGTGGAAAGTCCCTAACCCTGTTTGCCCCCATAGCTTGAGTCACACTTACCCGCCCCTTGAGCGTAAATAATATGTGCTATGTGATTCATGCTTATCCCATTCCTGACAACATTCCCATAGCTTGAGTCCAAAGCCCCGCAATCCCCTAGACTTATGTGCTATTTATTTATTGTACGCACTTTTGAACCGATGATGTGTGTGATAATTCTATGATGACTTGATCAAGGATGTTCTCCTTCGCCATGTAACATCTAGGCCCTACTCTCGGGTCGTTAAAGTAAATTCTATTTATTTTCATATATGGATGATCATCATAAACTTGATTTACTTACTACATGCTTTTACATGAGTTATTTCACAAACCCTACATATTACTTAATAAAGGATTACATGAATGAACCTAGGGATTGAGTCTAGAGCTTTGACAACATGATTATGGTTGTGATTGTGACTGAGCATGATGATGATGTTGATAGAACTTGATGGTCCTAGGAGTATTCATAAATGAACTCAAAATATTTTGTCTAAATTGATAGCCCTCTTGACGATTTTCTAAACTCCTCTAGAAAGATATGATTGAGAATTAATTGGATGGCTGATAGGCCGAAAGGCTCGATTGTGACAGATTTATGGAATGATAAGATTCCTTATGAGACTTATTAATTGGATTGATTATTTATAAGCATTGATACTTGAGAGGAGTATCGTGCTCTGAGTTGAGTAAGAGTGCATCACACTCAAATCAAATAACTATATAGCCAAATGTAGGAGTGGACTGAGTCCGTCAAAGACAGACATGTCCCTATTTTGAGGACTGAGTCCGTTAAAGTTGGACATGTCCCTATTTTAAGGATTGAGTCCATTAAAGTCTAACATGTCCCTATTTTATTGTCCTAAAATAATAGGACTTGATTGGTTGATTGGATCCATTCATGAATTTGAGTTGTTCTTACCCTGGTAAGGTATTGAACGGTTGTGGCAACATCAACGAGATTGTTGTACTATCAGTGGCTCATAAGTGATGGTTGTCGGATAAGAGAAACTCCCAATAAGTTCTATACGATTTGGATTGGATTGGGATTGATGGGTCATTGTCTACTCTTTATTCTTATTTTAGATAGACATACGACATTTCTGATTGAATTCTTTATCTCTTGATTTGGGTTATCTGAGTTGATAGTATTCTACGTTGATATCTGTTTCATTCAGCCATTTTACATACTCATACATTCCACGTACTGACATCAATTTGGACTATATCATTTTATGATGCAGAGACAAGTATTATGGATCACCAATGGGTGCATTGTTGAGGATCTATTCACATTCAATTGATTGGTGAGACCTCCTTGCTTTCAGAGGAATTTCATATTACTATCATTTAGCTACTAGAGTTTATGAACCTGTCATTGGCATCATCTAGATAGTAGAGTTATAGGCTTCATAGATAAGATAGTGATGAGTCAATGTTAAGGTCTTTATCTCTTGACTGATTTCTTTTAAAACTATTGTTATGTCAGAGAATTGGAATTGTTGTTGGCCTATGGACTTTATATATATTGAGATCTGTCCACCTTTTTCATTTTTAGTCTTCTGCTGATATGTTAAAATATGATTGAATGAATGTGATGAGGCCAAGTGGTTCGCTTGGGAGCCAGCAATGGTTTCTGAGTGTCGGCCACACCAAGGGTACCCGTTTGGGGCATGACAAACTTTGTATCAGAGCCACTCCTATGTCACCCTTGTTTGTGTGGGTCAGAATTCAACTAAGTTTAGGTGAATTTTGGTGAGGCGAGGCAAACCTCAGTGCTGAGTCTAGGCGAATCCTATAAGGTGGGGCAAACCACAGCGAGGATGCTGAGTCCATAGAGGGGGTGTATTTAACATTCCATCTTAATATATGAAGTTCCACATCGATAAAATATACGAGATATGTTGGGTATATAAGCAAACATGTCTTACCTCTTAGTGATGTGTTTTAAAATCGTGCAGGCATAGCCTTAAAGCGGACAATATCACTAGCGGATTGGATTGTTATTGATTGTATTTAATCAAAAATTGATTTAGCACTTAAAATATATGTGTTTGTCATAAATTTCTCAAAAATGCTGAAGCAAGTAGTAAATATTTATTTTTAAAAAAAGAATATTTAACTTTGTAAGAAATAATATCTATAAAATAATTAGTCGAATAAAAATAATAATAATAATAATAATAATAATGGGGTAGATCAGCTCAAAAAGGAGGATCATCCTCTACTACCCGAGGATCTTCATATGGATCTTCATCTAGCAATCCAGTCATAAAGATGGGAGGAAAGAGTTTAATAAACTCAAAAATAATACAAGGTGAAGCATCTTCTCCTTCTGTTCAGTTAGGGGATATCCC
>JBCEWC010010478.1:0-17607 GCA_038996855.1 Solanum aculeatissimum | reverse complement strand
GAAAATTAAGGAATCCTAAAATATATGATAAGAAAAAATTATATGGTAAGAGTTCTAAGGTTTTCTCTCATCAAAATATGTGAAGTTTTTTATATTCTTAAGTTATTTGTTATTAGACAAGATAAAAAAAAAAGATATTTTCTTTTACATTCTGTCATTTTTATTTTTAATTATTTTAAGAAATGTCATTCTCTATTAGTATTTTTTATGTAACACTATTATTTACGAAAATCAAGTTAGATGAAATAGTTAAATTTGAGTTAAGTATATCAATATTTATATAGTAAGTACAATGTAAAAACTCTTGACAGATGACTTTCAATTTTCTTTCGGTGCAACTTAAAGTTGTCATTTTTCGTTTTACCACAACCATTAAAATATACCCTTTATATTGTATTTTAATTAAATATATGTTTAGAGTCATTCATTATTATTTCATTTACGTAGAATTGTGTAGGCTAGGTATGAAAAATCAAATCTTGTTACAAAGCGTTATTCCATAATGAGGTCTGTCAAGTCTGAATTTGAATTAGTTGGACTTCAATGCAGATTCTAAATAGCGAATGAATAATAAAAAAAAAAATGTATACTCTTATAACAATATTAAGAATTTTAAAATATTTATACTCAATTTAATAATATTGATGTAACATACACGTGCAACGCACGTACAATAAACTAGTTTATTGAATTACCCTTGGTACTAAATTGAAATTAGAAGATCTGAAAAATCTAAAAAAAAATTCTCTGTACATAAAGCACAATTGTGTAGTATTTTACCGCACCTCTCTGTTTGTGTTGAACATAGAAAAGTTCGCCTAGTGAAACCACATCGTCCATAATGCCAATGGCAGACAACTCTCACCAATCGGCAGCCGAAGCAGCGGCAGTGGAGGCAGCGGCTGTTCAGTCCTCTGAGGACCTATATGGACATCTCATTCAGCAACAGCCAGATCAGTTGCAGATGTTTTGGACTTCCCAGCGTGAGGAGATACAGCAGATTAGCGATTTGAAAAATCACAAACTTTCCATTTCCCGAATCAGGAAGATCATGAAATCGGACAGGGATGTCCGCAAGGTTTCCGGTGAAGCACCTGTTTTGTTGGCTAAGGCATGTGAGTTCTTCATTCAGGAGTTCACCCTTCGTGCTTGGCTTCAAGCCCAGGAATACAAGTGTAGGATTTTGAAGAAGACTGACTTCATGGATGCAATTAGGCAGACTGAGATTTTTGATTTCCTTGTTGATGTTTTTTCTGGGGATGAGATCGAGGAAGAAGCTACTGGTTTATGGCCTGGGATGGGAGGCTCCACAAGTGGTGTTCCGTACTGTTACCCACCAATGGAACTGCCTGCTCCACCAATGGGACAAGCTGCTCCGCCAATGGTACAATCTGCTCAGCCAATGGTACAGCCTGCTCCATCAATGGGACAGCCTGCTCCATACAGGGTGATGACGCCAAGGCATGCTATGCCTTGGTTTGCTCCCTCAAGGTATGTCCAGCCTTCGTTGCAGGCGTGGCAGTCTTTTTTGCAGGCTGCTGAGGATAATCCTTTTGTTACCGGAGGGAACAGTGGACAGGGTAACCAGTGATTCTCAAAGGTAACTTTGTGGTTTTCTTAATTCACAATTAAGGTTAGGAAAAATAAATTAATTTGTCAAATTGAATTCTTTTTTCCATTTTCATTAAAGATGGTAACTTTTTTGTTTTCTTTTTTTTCTTAGAAGTGACAAAGATAACTTTTCCCCATGAGTGGTTTTCTTCATGGAAAACGTATTCACTAAGTTTCCGCCTCAGGGGTTTGTTGTTAAAACAACAATTTTTGTTGTTCTTTGTATTAATTTCTCTCAATCTGATAGTAGCTACGAACATTTTCGCTTTTTTATATTTTTGCCTTCTTGCATTTAGGGCAATCTTTACTAAATTTGAGTGAAGTACTTGTATAGTTTTGTGCTTTCTCTCCTTACTTATAAAAATAATTATGTTCTGCAATCTCTTGTTGATGTTGCAACATCGAGATAGGAGTTGAATGTACAATCTAGACTTTCACCAATCACCTCTAATATATTTTGCATCAGTGGACTTTCATCAATCACCTCTAATGTATTTTGCATCAGTGGAGAAAATGATTTGGCGTATCTGGATTTTGTGGTATTCGAATTTAGAGCAATAGATTGATATGTTTTGACACGATTGTTTGATTCCTCTATACCATAAAGGAGTTCATCATTGATTCTCTTAATTGGAAATTACAAGTTTTAGCTGTTAATGGTATTGATGCCAAGATGGAGCCAAACATAAGTTTCAATTTTCTTACCAATGCAATGATTAGATATACATGCTTGGGATATGCCATCCCTAACCATTACCTATTATCCTGAGAAACAATTATTTGGTGTCTTTATCACTGTTGCAAAGTACATCAGTAATTATTGGTCATGCTAATGTATATTGAACACGTGGCAGGTAGGTAAAGTGGGATTAAATTTGTTTCTAACGCCATCGTCTTAAGAGTATGTCTTATAGGAAAGTAAATCCGATCTAGAGCAAGTAAGAAGAACTAGGATAGTTGGATTTGGTTGGTTATAACCATACTTTTCCAGTTTTCTGTCGTTTGCGTGAATAACAACAAAGAGAAATCAGGATGGCTTCGATACCAGATTTTTGACACTTTGCATGAGTAGTTAGCGCGTCAATGACTTTCTCTTCATGGTAGAAGATTAGAAGCTCATTTACATATTTCCAAGAACTATGCCAGTAGGGGTTTCCCCACTTGGCTGGTTGGTGTTCATCTTCTGATGTGCTTCATGTGCCACGCTTGTTCTCATTACTCTGTAAATTCATGTACGGCATTTTATCATTTTATAGAGAATGCATGAGGAAATCTGATGTAGTTGTTTATAGTCTAGCTAGGTCATGGTGACTTTGCCGCTGTCCTTGTGCTTTCTTTGTTTGATGCTGAACTTATCATTGTAACAATCTCTATCCATTGCCCTATTCATTCCTCCTATGTTCACTCATTTGTGGCATGTCTTGATTTGTTTGTTATGATGTTGGCATCTTAGACTCTATCAAAAAAAGAAAAAATGTTGGCATCTTAGTTCTTAGATGACATGATTGCTATGTAGTCTCTTAAATACCCTTCGGGATGGCCCAATAGTTTGGGCTTGAGACTTTCATGTTGGAGGTCTCAAGTTCGAAATTCTTTGCCAACGAAAGCAAGGTGAGCTCGTCGTCGCACCAGGCTTACCTAGTGCGGGTTACCTCTCCTGTGTGGTTTGCAGCTATTGCATAGAAGCGGGGGTTTACCTTGTGTCCACCCAATGGGTAGCGGTTGTGGGTTCCCTTTTTCATAAAAATAAGTAGTCTCTTAAATAAAGTTCTTACTCCACAGTTATCTTTTGATGAGCGAGACTAAGCAGCTAATTTATCTATTTATTATTTGTTTGCTGTAGTTTCTTAATATGGTTCTATTTGAGAATACAAGGAACTATTTGTTTGATGTTGATCCGAATGTGTAGTGGCACAAAGGAAGCTATAACTACTAATGCTACAGGTCCTTTCCATTGTTAATGCACTATGCTTACATACTGGCTTAACAGTATTGACATGAATCCTTTAGTTGTTTTGTCTGTTTTCTTATGGGGTTATGTTTTTTTAGTGTACAATAAACTTATCTTACTTTACGCATAATAGTTGTGCTATGTTACTTTAATTATGATACCATTAATTCCATCATTTAATTATGTTCCCAAGTGGTCAATGACGTGGGTGCGGAACTTAGTGACTAGGGTAATTATGATACCATTAATTCCATCATTTATATGTAATCTCAACATAACTAAATTAGCATATTTTTTTGGCAGAATAGCCTGGGAGACCCCCGTACTTGGCTCCATTTGTCAGTTGGATCCTCTTATTCACTACTTTGTCAATCGAACCCTTAAACCCAATAAAACTCAACACTTTAAACCTCTCTTACCCTTGATAAAGGCTATATGACAATTTAATAATTGAGTTGGAACAAATGCATGATTTCACGCGTAGAATTGACCCATTTTCCATCCATACAATCATCTTTAATTCTTAATCATATGTAATGATAAATATTTGTGGTACATTATTAACTAAATCTAAAATAGAATCAAATTGTTGAGCAGTAAGTTGTTTTCCTTATTTACTTGCATTTGTTTTAGTAAGAAAGTCAAAGTTAACTAAATCTGAAATAGATTTTTGATATTATGATAGAAGTCAAATATGAATTCCTATCTATTCAAGAAAGTATATTTATAGTCAGAAATTTAGAACTTTTCTTAGGATGTCTTTAAATGACCGAAAAAAATATAATGAAGAAATATTTAAATGTATATAGCCCAACTCTCTATTTAATTAGTAGTAGCTAACACTGCTAAATCATATTTCACCTATATATTAAAACTTTACACCAGATTCTTAATCATCAAATTAAAAAAAATCATCAACTTAGTGATAATTTTATTGTCACTACATTAGTTGAAAAAAGTTGAGTGAAAACTAATGTACAACCCATGTACTCTTATGATATAATACAAAGTTATTAAATTTAGAAGAAAAAAAAAGTTAAGTGAAAACTAAGGTACAACGCATATACTCTTACGATATAATACAAAGTTACCAAATTCAAAAAGAAAAAAAATAATTGAAAACTAAGGACTTCATTGTTGAAAAGGAGGAAAGAGAGGAAGATCATGAACAACATATTTAATTTGATTCAAAAAATAGAGAGAGGCTAGTAGATAGTGATTTGAATATTTGTTGCACCTTCACCAAAAGATCAATATTAGTATTTGCACCTTCACAAAAAAATCAAGAACCAAAATGTTCAACCCTAATTTTTTCCTTATTTACTTGCCTTTTTTTTTACTAAGAAAGTCGAAGTTAACTAAACATGAAAGTATAATTACAGTCTAAAATTCAAAAACAATCTCAGGATATGATATAAAGACCGAAGAAAATATAAGGAAGAAAACTTAGCAAGGAAATTAAAGTAAATGTATATAAACCAACTCTCAACTCAACGATAGCAAAACATGGCTAAATTATATATCATTCACTAAAACATTACAATTGATTACTTCAGTTTCACTTTGTTAGTTGAAAAAGTAAAGGTAATGAAAACTAAGGAGTTCATTCGTGAAAAAGGAGGCAAACAAAAAATCTCATAAATAGTATAATTTCATATTCAAAAAATATAAAAGGAAGATAGTAGCTGAGAAGATTGAAAAATGAAAAAAAAGCTAGGCGTCCGGTGGATGAAATCTACCTTATGATCTGAATATAAATATCCGCACCTTCTGCCGAAAATCAAGAACTAAAATCTTCAACACTAAATTTTTGTCCGTATTTAATTGCATGATTTAATAAGAAAGTCAAAGTTAACTAAAGTTCTATCTATTGAAGGAAGTACATTTTATAGTAAAAAATTCATAACTTTTTTAAAGATCGAACAAAATATAAGGCATAAAATTTAGCACGGAAAATTTTAGTTAATGCATATAGCCCAACTCTTTGTTCAGCAATAGCAAAATATGGCTAAATCGTATATCAAGACATTAAATTTTCTACTAGATCCTTAATCATCAGCTATGTGTTATCGTTTTTGTCACTATGTTGGTTGAAAACATTAAGGTACGTAAATGAAGACTAAGGATTTAATTCTTGATAAAGCAGCAAAACGAAAACTATATGAATACTCTATCCTCTTTAATTTGTTTGTCGTAATTTCTTTTTTAGTTCATTTAAAAAAATAGCCTCTTTTCTTTTTTGGTAATTCTTTAATTTTTACTTTCAACATGAGATAGGGTGTTTGGATTTGCTTTTTATAAGTAGCTTGTAAGCTGAAAATTAAAAAGCATAAGTTGGGTATGTCCAACTTTTGGCTTTTAGCATTTTTTGTATTTTGCAGCCTAAAAGAGAGAGCTTAAAAGCACTTTATATTTTTCTCAAACACTAATTTAGAATAGTCAGACTCTAATGAGGGTGTTGAACACCGATGAAAAATAAAAATAAAAGAATTGATTTTTCATGGAATTGTATTATATTAATACTATTGGGAAGATATTTGATATATCACGCCCCGAGAGGGTACCCTTGGCGTGACCGACACTCAGAGACTATTGCTAGCCCCCAAGCAAACCACTCGGCTTCATCACATTTGTTCAATCACAATCTAATAGCGGAAGACATCAATAACAAAGAATATTTCATGAAACAAAATGATAATATGAAAATCAAGGTTAAAGGCCAAATAATCTATCCATCAACTAAGTAAGACTAGTGCGAAAGAAACTAGTCAGGAAATAACATCAAAACATAACTCGACAGTCAAGTCTATGAAGCTTCTAAACATCTGACTAAGTGGTGTCAATGACAAGTCCATGACTATCTCAAAAATAAAATAGAAAGTCTAAACTCAAAGCTAAAGATAAAACATATCATCCTCCAAAAGTAGGGGAGGACTCACCAAATCAACTGAATGTAACTAGGTCCTCAGCGAAGCGTATGTTGATGACCATTAGTACCTGTCTCTGCATCATGAAAAGATGCAGGCCCAAATGGATGTCAGTACGTGGAATGTACTGGTATGTAAAATAGCATAATGAAACATATAAAGACAGGATAACATCAACTCAAAATAACTCAACTCAAGAAATAGGAAGCTCAATCATCAAGTCAAGAGTCTAAGGTAAAAAATAAAGTTAATTAGATAATGAACACTCATATATCATCTAATTCAATCCACTCAGAGTACTATCAAGCCCTATCTGAAAGTTTCTTTAATCGACAACCATCATTTATGAGTCGGTGATGATACAATGAAGTGATGTTTTTGCCACATCTATCCAATACCTTTCCAGGGTAAAAGACATCCCATCAGTGGATCCACAATAATAACATCAAGTCCTCTTTTTGAGACAATAAGGAAACATCTGATTTTACGATTCAATCCTCTCCCACGCTGGCAACGTAGTTATTGAGTTCGAGTCGGACTTATTATTACTCAATTCGGTGCTCAATACTCCTCCCAAGACTCAACATGCTCATAAGACATCAACCCTATGGTTAACTCATTCATCTAGTCTCATTGGACATTCGTTAACTCAATTCATCATATCAATCATCAACTCTTTGGTTACATTCTTTTAAGGTTCAGTTCTTGACTCATAAAGGCTCAATCATGCATCATTTGAGCTCATAGCATTCAAAAAAATAAACACAAAGTTAAAAACATTCAGGAATTTTATAGACTTTTCAGGCTCAATTTATACTCATGCATGCCTATTTAAATGTAATATGCAAAATATCAAGAATTCATGCTAGGGTTTATGTAGAAAAATAAAATCATCTATTTAAAGTAATTAATTCATGAAAACTATAATTCATGCATAATTATACAGAAATACATTAGAATTTTTAAGGAAAAACTTCAAGAACATCCATGGAAGACTCAATTTGTTCAAAACTCCAATAACTCGGTCTATGGGGCACATGGAAGAATAAAATTCATATTTTGATTAGCCTTACATACCTGGAAATTTGAATCTTTGGAGTAGCTTGGAAGAATCCTCAAGTTCTCTCTTCAAACCCCAGCCTTTTTCTCTCTTGAAACCTTGTTCTACGTTTTGAAGGATGAGTTTTATCATGAAAGAGGTGATCTGATAGGTTTTAGAACTTGTTTTAGGTATAAAAACGTCAAGTCTAGGCTTTAAAAGGGTGAAAAAAGACCAAAATAACTCTTTATAAAAAGCTTTCAAAAGTCATCCACGGACCACTTTTACGGCTCGTGGAACGTTCCACTACTGGTGGGTCACTTTCATAAAATTTTGGGCAGATTTTTGAGGTTACTGGAACCTTTCACGAGACCTATCCACGACCCGTATAATGTTTTATAACCCGTAAATGGATTCGTGAAGTCTGGGGTTAAAATTTATTTTCTGGACCTTTCCATGAAACCTAACTTTACGGGTCGTACTTCAATTCACGACCCGTATATGGTTTCGTGGGTATTTTGTAAAACAGACATAACTTTTGACTCCAAACTCCAAATGAGGTGAAACCAGTTGCGTTGTAAAGGTAATTCAAAGAGATTTCATTTGGTAGGTCATGGGTCACCTAATTCTTTGTGTGCTAAGAGTTATGATCATTTAAAGTTTACCCTTGCATAATCTATCACTATAAACTCAATTTATAGGAAGGTTTTGAACTCGTCTAAATGTTAGAAATCTTTTGTGACCCTAACACACACTCCACATGTAAGAATGAGTCTTGAAACGTGGGTACATGTAAGAATAGAGTTATGAGGGTGTCACATGATAACTCAAGCAAATCTTAATTATTTGTGTTTTCTGAAATAATTAAGTTGATCTGTTAATACTTGTGGTTATAATTACTATTTAGGAAGATATTTGATATCTCAAGAAAATCTTAATTATTTGTGTTTTTTTGAAATAATTAAGTTGATAAGTTAATACTTATGGTCATAATTAAGTTAGCTATTTTTTTGTTTTTACTACTTAGTGAAATTTCTTGGTTTGACACCTTCACGTTTGAGTTTCCGATGAGGCTTCATCCTATTTTGTACGACTTACTATTGGATTTGATTAATGTATATTATGGTTTTCAATAAAAGTAATTTTGTTTAGTTGTTGCAATGAATTTAAGAAAAAGTATAGGCATCTCCTTGTACTATTATTGAAGTTTTATGACATATATTTCCTTCACAGAGCAAGAGAATGTTTCTATTATTCTTGAACTATTTTAAAGTGAAATTATTTACTCTCTTAGCACTCATATAGGAGAAAAATATATCTAAAAAATGTTATTCCTTTTCTATTAATCAAATATTTTTTTTCTTTTTTTTTCTCTCTCTCTCTATCATCATCTCACCGCCATCTCCATCTCCTTCATTATACATGGTGATACCACATCTTTTTATCTCCTCCCCGGACCCCACACACAACCCTTCTTTGACACAACCAATATTGTTAGGTTCATCATTACAAAAGTTGTTTTTTCCTAACAACCAACTGAAAGAAAAAGTTACAACTTTGTTTATATAATTATTATATGATTTTTTTCACACTTTTTTCATTTTCATTTTGTTTCTTTTTATTTTCTTCAACAATTATTTATAGTGTTTCTCAACGAAAAATAGAAATTTTTGTAATAATTTTTTGGTGCTAAAAAATAATAGAATTTAAAGTTGCGACTTAATGGAGGAATGCTATTTTTTTTATAATTTTATTCTTTTTTTATATTATTTTATCGATTGGTGTCAGACACACGTGTAAATATTTGTATATAATTTTATTGATTGACGTGCAAAACACGTGCACTAAACTAGTATATAATAATAAAGGTAGATCAATCAATTTAATGAACAATAATACAATAATGATAACAGTAAAAATATTTAATGAAAACTTACCAAAATTTTAGAATGAGAAAAAGAAGAAAAAGAGACATGTACAAGCGGAACAAACAAAGTGACTTTTTTGTTTGGAAAATGACAAAAGTGGGAAAAGAATGGTTGGAAAAGCAAAAGTTCTTTTTTCTTCTCAATTCTTCCATTTCTCAGAATTTTGTTATATAGAAAAAATTGCCTCTCACACTAAACAAAACCTTTCTCAGCAATCGGCGGCGAGGGTTCAATACACTGGTAATCCCTTGTCACGATCCAAAATCCAGGGGCGATGGCACTCATAACCCACCAAGGCGAGTCAACCCAAAACCTAACAACTTAACAATAATAGTAAAAATGGAAGATAACAGTCTAATAAGATAGATAAACGGAAGAAAACAAAAGCACGATACAAGAATGTTTTCCCGTTTCTCCTGGTCCATCAATAAAAAACTCCAGAATCATTTAAGAATGTTTTATTGAGAACTGCATCATAAGCATTTTTTTCTTCATTTAGTTTCGCATGCAGTAGCAAATCTTGTTTGGTTACATTTATATTTCTTTCTAAATGGATATCTCTAGCCTCTTGCATAATTCAAAAAGAAGATACAGAAAACGTAATTGTTAGCATATAACGTGTCTTGATGATTATGCAGAAAAATAAAAAAGGAAAGGATATTTTGTGGAGCAGCTGTGAAAGGAAATTCAGGCTGATCACAAGGGATCAAACTCCAATCAAAATATATCACTCCTCAACTTAGAAGGAAAGATATCATATCAAGTGAAGACATATCGGACTAACGGAAGAAAGGAAATATAACCAATCTCGGGCTAATGGACAAAAGGAAATATATCCAATCGTGGATAAAATCATATCCAATCTTGGATTCATTCCCAATCAAGGATCCCTCTATAATCCTTGATTGGAAGAAATCCCTTGGGTCATGGAATCTCTCCAACGGCTAGCTCTAAGAAATCTCCTATATTAGCTCACCTTCGCTGGCTAAAACAAGTAGTGAAAGCTAGCCTGATCTTCTAACTCTTCTACTCCATACAAACATTGTACTCATCCTGTGTGAACAATTGTAAAGAAAGAGAGAAAAACAGTCAGAATTTCTAGACTAAGCTTTCTAGAGAAAAGTTGAAAGATCTGATCTGTGAATCAGAAAACATTCTTTTTGTAAACTTCTTCTTCTCTTGAAACATAAAGGAACCCTTACTGACCCAAGGGGACTGGAACTAGGCACCACATTGGTATTTCGAACAAGTATAAAATTGCCTGTGTTTCTATTTTACTGTTCTGTCTTTACTTATATTTTTACTTGTGAAAGTCGACTATAAACCAAAGTTAGTCAACTATTCAGTTAGTTGTCTATTCACCCCCCCTCTTGACTATCAATTGTCATCAGAGCAAGGTCTCACATAAACAAGCCTAACAGCTCGTGAACAAACATCAAATAGCAAAATATCAAATCCTTGGTGCTATTCTCCAAGACGATCACTTATCAAACCGCCCTCCTTACTTCAATGGCTAGCAATACTCACACTGGAAGGAAAGATTCAAAATTTTCGTTCAATCCAATGACTTCCAAGCTTGGCTAGTCATTAAAAAGGGCCTTAAGCCAATTCCTAGCACCTCTGCCGACAAAGCTGTCAATCTGGAATCATTCGAGATCACTAAAGATCAGTAGGACGTTCTACAAACAAATGCAAGAGCAATAAGTCTTCTCTATTGCGCTGTAAGCGGAGAAGAATAAGACAAAATCTCTACTTGTGAAACCGCTAAAGAGATGTGGGACAAACTCGAAATCACTTATGAAGGAACAAGAAAAGTCAAAGAAGCACAAGTAAATGCTCTAGTCAACGAATATGAATTGTTCAAAACGGCCGATGACGAGGATGTTAAACCATGTTCTCAAGATTCAGCAAGGTTGTTAACGAACTAAAATCTTTGGGAATGGTCTACTCAAATGCCCTGCAAGTCAGGAAACTAATTTGAAGCCTTCCTAAAGCCTGGGAGACCAAGGTTGCCATTCTAGAAGACAGTGATCTGCAAAATATGACTTACGATGCACTTCGTGGAAATCTCATGGAATACGAATAAAATCACATCAATAGGTACCACAAAGATGACAAGAAAAAGTCAGTCGCCTTCAATGTTGAAACCTTCACTGAAGAAGTGGAACTGGATGAAACAAACAATGAGGGGATGGCACTAATCAATCGTGGAGTCAGACAAATACTCAAACAACGCAGACAAAGGCCACAACAAGACCTAAGACGAAATGAGCAAAATAACGACCGATGTTATCACTACAGACGTCCTGGTCATATCTGGCAGAATTTCCCTGAACTAAAAAGAAAAAATTTCTGCAGAAACAACAATCCAAAATCCCTAGGAGCATGGGGTGATAAGGAAGGTTCTGAGGAAGACCCTGCAGAAACCGCGAACATTTACTTTATGGAACTAGGCTAACACAGTGAGGTAAGAAACCCAAACTTCCCTAACTGTTATGATCTTCAAAACACTATTGATATGATCACCGATAGGTTATTGATGAATATATCAAAATTTTCAATGAAAACAAGAACTCGGAGATTCTTCTAGAAGCAAGTCAACTTTATTCAAGAAGAACTTGATGAGGTAAAGATGCAACTCTATAGCATCTGAAAGCCATCAAGCCGCAACTACTTTCATTCTAAAACTTCTTTCAGAACCATCCCCACAAAATTTTCTGAAACCAAATTTAATGACTTTCATAAAATCACATGTTTCACATGTGGTCAAGATGGTCACAAATCTTTTAATTTCATGACTCATAAGATAGGAAACTGGGTTTGGAGGCCAAAATCCTCATCTGTTAACAACCAAGGACCCAATAAAACTTGGGTACCTAAAATAAATTAACCAATATTTGTTGCAAGCACCCCAAAGTAAATCTTACAGGAAAGGTATGTGGGTAATTGATACTGGTGCTCAAGACATATGATCAAAAAGAAGGGAAGCTTCAAAAATGTTAAGAAATTTGATGGAGGATATGTTAGATTTGGTGACAATGCAAAAGGGGAAGTTACTGGCGTTGGGACTATCACGATAAGTCTCTCATATGATCTCATAGAAGTCTATCTTGTTGAAGGACTGAAACACAACCTTCTAAGCATCAGTCAACTGTGTAACATCATATTTGATATGCACTTCAACGCTGTCAAATGCATCATCAGGAATCTATCCAAAAACGTTACTATCATCGACGATTGAGTGCACAATATCTACGTACTAAATAATGTGGACCTACCCACTCTTACTTGCTTGACAGCCATCTCAAATGACCCATGGGTATGGCACAAAAAACTCGACCATGCCTGCATGTACGCTATTGAGAAGCTCTCAAGACTTGATCTAGTCATTGGACTCCCCAAGCTAAAATTTGAGAAACATCATCCGTGCAACGCTTGCCAATTCGGAAAATAGACCAGGTCATCATTCAACGCCACAGACTTTGTGAGGACATCAAAGTCACTACAGCTACTACATATGTACCTATTTGAACCTACCAAAACTGCCAACATTGGTGGTAAACGTTATGCTTTTGTTATTGTTGATGACTTTTCCCGTTTTACCTGGGTTATTTTTTTATCTCACAAGAATGAAGCCTTCACGAACTTTGAAGTTTTCTGTAAAAGGATACAAAGAGAAGCAAGATACTTTATCACCAACATTCACAGCGATCATGGTGGAGAATTTGAAAATAAGCTCTTTGAAGAGTTCTGCAACAATAATGGGATATCCCAAAACTTCTCCTCACCAAGATCTCCACAACAAACTGGTGTAGTAGAATATAAAAATTGATCTCTACAAGACACTATGCGAATCATGCTACTTGATCAAGGACTTCCGAATAAATTTTGGGCTGAAGCTGTAAGCACAGCATGCCTTGTGCTGAATAGATGTATGATCAGACCAATCTTAAGGAAAACTCCTTATGAACTCTGGAAGGGAATGGAATCTAACATCAACTACTTCCATCCCTTTGGATGCAAATGTTATGTTCACAACAATGGTAAGAACATTCTTGGTAAGTTCTACCCACGAAGTGATGAAGGTACCTTTCTGGGCTACTCTCCCTGTAGTCGTGCTTATAGAGTCTTTAATAAACGAAATCTTTGTGTCGAACAATCTGTACATGTTGTCTTTGATGACTCTAACCTTAGCATGTAACTTCCTGATGATGAACCTCCGGTTCAAAGCTCTACATTTATTCTATCATCCAACACAACTCAAACAGTGGAGCCGACTCCTAGGACTGAGAAGTCGCCTACTCTGCCGGAAAAAACCAGTGTGCCCAGAGAATAGAGACATAGAGCAAGCTACCCAAATGACTTCATCATCAGAAACTCCTCTGATAGAATGTAAACTCGGGAATCTCTGAGAAAACACGCCTCAGTATCATTGGTTTCCCAATTAGAATCCAAGAAGGTCGATGAAGTACTCAAAGATGAGTTTTGGATAAACGCCATGAAAGAAAAGCTAGAATAATTTGATAAAACCCAAGTTTGGACTCTGGCAGAAAGACCAAAATATTGCTCCGTCATTGGAACAAAATGGGTGTTCCGAAACAAAGTGAATGAAGATGAAAAAGTCATCAAAAACAAAGCCAGACTAGCAGCCCAAGGATACTCACACCAGGAAGGTATTGACTACGATGAAACTTTTGCACCCGTATCAAGGTTAGAATCCATTTGCATCCTTCTCACTTATGCCTCTTTCTATCGTTTCAAACTTTTTCAAATGGATGTTAAAAGTGCTTTTCTAAATGGTGTCCTCAAAGAAAAGGTTTTTGTCAAACAACCCTCCAGTTTCAAAAATCCCTCTCTACCTAGTCACGTCTTTCAACTGTCAAAAACTCTCTATGGTTTGAAGCAAGCCCCAAAAGCATGGTATGAACGTCTAAGTAACTTTTTTCTCAAAAATAATTTCAAAAGAGGGAATATTGACACTACCTTGTTTGTTCAAAAATTCAATTCAAATCTGCTTATTGTTCAAATTTATGTGGATGATATTATTTTATGAAGCCCTAACATTTCTCTGTGCGAGAATTTTGCAAATCTCGTGAAAGTAAAATTTGAAATGAGCCTCATGAGTGAGCTCACTTTCTTTCTGGGACTTCAAATCAAACAAACTGATTAAGGAATTTTTATCTGTCAAAGTAAGTATGCAAGGGAATTGTTCAAACGCTTTGGATTAGATCAAGGAAAAGCCTATGGAACTCTCATGAGTCTCTCAACCTGCCTTGAAGCTAATAATGATGGCAAATGTGTTGATGAAAAGATGTATTGAGGCATGATTAGCTTATTACTCTATATCACTGCCGGCAAACCTGACATTATGTTCAGTGTATGCAAGTGTGCACGATACCAGTCGACTCCCAAAGAATCTCACCTGACTGTCATCAAACGAATCATCTGCTATTTAATCGGAACAACAAAATTGGGCCTATGGTATCCAAATTCATCCTCATTTTCTCTAACTGGCTACTCAAATGCAGATTTTGTAGGAGATAAATTAGACAGAAAAAGCATCAGCGGGTCGTGCCAATTACTCGGAGAATCATTAATCTCCTGGCAAAGCAAAAAATAGATTTTCGTTGCACTATCAACCACTGAATCCGAATATATGGCCATAGGAAGTTGTGGCATTCAACTGCTTTGGATCATGCATCAACTTGAGGATTTTGATTTAATCTTCAAATAGGTTCCTATTTTTTGTGATAATACCAGTGTTATAAATTTATCAAAATATACTATGCATCATTCTAGAGCTAAGCACATTGATATTAAACATCATTTTATTCATGAACCCCACTCATAATAAAAACTCTTAATTGCACTAAAAAAAATTGTGTGTGAATTTTTTTTATTTTTCTTAAAAAAAATTAGCGGTGGAGGTGGGGGTCGGGGGTAAGGAGATGGGGGTAGAGTGGAAGTGGGGGGTGAATTTTTTTTAATTTTTCTTTAAAAGAAATTTGGGTAGGGGTTGGGGAGTAGGGTGGAAGTGGGAGGACGTGAAGAAAAAATTTAATATTTTTTAAAACTTTTTTTTATTTTTCACTAAAGAATTGTAGGTGGGGATTGGGGTGGAAAAAATTAACATTTGTTTTAGAAAATATTTGGGACTAGGGGTGGGGGTGGAGGTAAGGGGGTGGGGGAGGGAGAGGGGGTAATGGTGGAAGTGGGTGGTGGGATGGTGAATAAATATAAATATTTTTTTTATCTTTCAATAATTTTTTTTTTTTGGGGTTGAAAATTTTATTTTTTTTAAAAAAATAATGATAGGGTGGGGGTAGGGGACGGGTGAGAGGCGGGTAGTGCGCAAATTTTCTCTTAAAAATTTTAATTGAAAATTTTGGTTGGTGATAGAGGTGCGGGGCGGGTGGGAGTGAGGATTGGGGATGGGGTGGGAGTGGGTGGGGACAAGGTACGGAAGTAGAAAAAATTTAAATTTTTTTTAATGAAAAAAAAATTTCTTTAAAAATAATTATTTGGGAGTGGGGTTGGGGTGATAGGGGTTGAGCATTAACAATCTAACTTTCATTTAATCTTTTTTTTAGCTTTAGGAGATTAAAGTGGGTTAGAATTATTTTAGTCAATACATATTATTTGACCAAATCTATATTTTATATGGATGGATTGTGATCCAATTCATTTTGACTCAATCCATATTCAATTCATCCAAATCTGATCTAATCCAACCATTTGCCACCTCTAAATAACATATATTAACACTTTTAATTTTTTTTCTATATATTGTTGTCCACAATAAGGGAAAGTTAAGCATGCACAGGGACAAATGTTATGTGTAGAAACATGTGGTATTTATTGAAATACCCTTGGTACTAATTTGAAATTAGAAGATCTGAAAAATCTAATTTTTTTCTTTGCATATAAAACAAAGTTGTGTTGTATGTTTCCACTCCTCTCTGTTTGTGTCAACATAGAAAACTTCGCCTATTGAAGCCACCTCGTCCGCAACGCCAATGGCAGATAACTTTCACCAATCGGTAGCCGAAGCAACAGCGGTGGAGGCGGCGGCTGTTCAGTCCTCCGGGGACCCAAACAGATCCCCAAACGAACTTCTCATTCAGCAACAACCAGATCAGTTGCAGATGTTTTGGGCTTCCCAGCGTGAGGAGATACAACAGATTAGCAATTTCAAAAACCACAAACTTCCCATTTCCCGAATCAGGAAGATCATGAAATCGGACAGGGATGTCCGCATGGTTTCCGGTGAAGCACCTGTTTTGTTGGCTAAGGCATGTGAGCTCTTCATTCAAGAGCTCACCCTTCGTGCTTGGCTTCAAGCCCAGGAATACAAGCGCAGGACTTTGAAGAAAACTGACGTCATGGATGCAGTTAGGGAGACTGAGATTTTTGATTTCCTTGATGACGTTTTTAATGGGGATGAGATCGAGGAAGAAGCTACTGGTTTATGGCCTGGGATGGGAGGCTCGACAAGTGGTGTTCCGTACTGTTACCCACCAATGGAACCGCCTGCTCCACCAATGGGACAATCTGCTCCGCCAATGGTACAGCCTGCTCCACCAATGGTACAGCCTGCTCCATCAATGGGACAACCTGCTCCATCCGCGGTGATGATGCCAAGGCATGCTATGCCTTGGTTTTATCCCTCAAGGTACAATCAGCCTTCGTTGCAGACGGGGAAGTCCCTTTTGCAGGCTCCTAAGGATAATCCTTCTGCTACCGGAGGGAACAGTGGACAGGGTAACCTGTGATTCTCAAAGGTAACTTTGTTGTTTTCTTAATACACAATTAAGGTTAGGAAAAATAAATTAATTTGTCAAATTGAATTCTTTTTTCCATTTTCATTAAAGGTGGTAACTTTTTTGTTTCTTTTTTTCTTAGAAGTGACAAAGATCGATAACTTTTCCCCATGAGTAGTTTTCTTCATGGAAAAAGTATTCACTAAGTTTCCGCCTAAGGGGTTTGTTGTTAAAACAATAATATTTTTGTTATTTGTATTAATTTCTCTCAATCTGATAGTAGCTGCGAACATTTTCGTTTTTTTATATTTTTGCCTTCTTGCATTTAGGGCAATCTTAACTAAATTTGAGTGAAGTACTTGTATAGTTTTGTGCTTTCTCTCCTTACTTA
>JBCEWC010010477.1:0-17616 GCA_038996855.1 Solanum aculeatissimum | reverse complement strand
ATTTTATATACACAATTTATTTTTAATTTTAAAATATATAATTTGGATAGATGACATGAAAATTTTAAAATGTCTTTCAATTTTGTTTATGAGTAATAGTTATTATCTTTCATATTAATATTTTTCTGCTATAATTAATTATTTATAAAAAGAATAGTGAAAGAAATATATATATATATATATATATATATATATTTGCATTGAAAGAGAGTAACTACGGATAATAAAGTGTGGCATGGAGTGTAATATAAAAAAATGTTTAGGGTAATAAAGTAATTTGTTGGCTTATAAGCTGTAAAATAAAAAGTTGGGGGAAGCAACTTTTAACTTATTTTAAGCAATTTTTTACTTTTTTAAAATTAATTTAAAATTTATCAAATACTTTTTTAAACTAAAAAGAACTTAAAAGCTGATTTGACCAGCTTTTAAGCTAAGCCAAATCAGCTCTAAAACATTTGCTAGGTAAGTCACGTGGGCCTATTGCTTTATCCATTTGCTTTTCCTGAGCCATCATTGGACAAAGCCATAGCAAATGTTCACTTTTTGCCTCTAAAATCTTAACTGTCAATAACGATAAAGATAATAATAAAGAATTGTTTGATAAAGTGTATTAGAAAACTATGTTTATTAATTTTTTATTCAATAATGTATTTTTTAACCTATGTATATCTAATATTTATTATGTATTAAAGTATGTATTATTAATATTATATATTTTTAAGTATTTATGATACAGGAGAATATAACACATGTATGGCATGATTAAAAATTCAATCAAAAACTTTTTACATTCTTTCCACCATATTGATGGAGAATATCTTTATAAACAAATATTTTTTAAAAGATTAAGCCATGTATACTATTTTTAATACACCAAACTAAACAATACACAAAAAATACCTCTTCATAATTAAAGCAAGCATAACTAATTAATAATTTCATAAAAATAAGATAAAAAAATTTAAAATTAAATTAAAATATAAAAGTATATCTCGCATGAAAGAAGAGAAATTATTTATCAACATTCAAGAATAATATGAATACAAGACTTCTCAAAAGTCTCAGACCAATTAAAAAAAGAAAGAGATAAAAAATTAAAGTTTAGAAGAACAAATCAAAGAGGAGAAACTAAGTATCAAGAAACATATGGCCTTGTAATCTGCTCCATTAAGATTAGAATAGTCTCTTCAAATTTTACCCAGATAAACAATATCGTTCTTAACGTAAAATTTTGTTAAAAAATACGCGGTTAATCAAATATCATAGTAAACAAAACATAAAGTGATATTATTTACGATAAATTATTTTGACACGTGAGAACATCAAAAGTTTTCATAAAAGTAGTAGCAGCAGCCATCAAATTGCACAATAACGATAACGATAACAATAATAGTAACGATACTAAAAAAACGAAACCAACTGATTTTTGAATAGAGAATCCACGAAATAACCCGTCAAAACTGTCTATCAATATTTAGTTATTCCATCGAAAGAATACCAAAAGAACCGGTGGCCCTTCTTGATCACCGAACGCAGCAAAACTAAAATACCGAAACTAACCCTCTCATACCTACACTAATTAATTAGAAAGGCGTGCTTCAGTGTACTACTGAATGGGAGACCAGACCATAAACGGCGTCATTAACGGTGCCGTGAAAGACCTTGGAATTCATGCAAAATGAATTTAATAATGCAACCAGAAACCCTAACGGCGGCAAATGCAATTATAAAAAACAAATAAAATAGTCGACGGATCATACGATATTCACGTGCCAAAACGTCCCTAAATGTATCAAGTCTTCTTTAGCCGCTTCGCACGCCGTGTAAGTTGCTTGACCGCTTAAATTACTTATATACCCTTACCTAATATTGTCTACCTTGAGTACGTAAGTTGCATGGAAAAAATTTAACCGCATCCATTATTTATCAATAAAATTATAAAATAATATGTAATTTTTTACAACAAAATTTGAAAAGAATAAAAGTACACACATTTTACGTTACCGTTAGATCTCTAACTCAAAGAAAAAATAAAAAAACAGTAATGTGAAACAAATAACAAAAGTGAAGAACCATGAGAAAACGCATAGCATGCCTACTTTCATCATTGAATTGATGTTAACGTATTTTTAGTCTAAACATTTTCTATTGTACTCGAAGACGCAACTAAAGTACAATATATTTGTTCACGAAAACTCAAAATTTTTTATTATATATAATTTCTTAACACATTATTAAAGTAAATGCTACCCAATTCAACCAGAACATGGCCAAGCTTCTTAGCTCAACCTAGGTAAATAATTGACTGTAAATTCAATTATTACACTATCATATAATAAATCAAATTTATTATAAAAATTCGTAATTTTCAAATCCTGAATCCGTATCAAGTCCGTACGCTACCTGTGTTTGTATAAATAAGACAGACAATAAAATATTCATATAAAAATATAGGAATATTTCATGGTTTACCGGGAGAAGAAGTAGTCAGTTTCTCAAAGAGCTTTATCTCATATTACAAGAATAAAAGCCCTGATATTTTCAGTTTGGCTTCTTTCTTACTCTCTCTCTCCTTTATGGAATACTCAGTTTCATTTTTTCCTTTAATTTGCCGTCCACTGCCTCTGTAACATCTCCGGCAGAATTTCCATTTATTCAGGTAAGAATGGAAGAATTCACTAAACTCCTAATTAATTACATGTAGATTATTCCTAATTTGTAGATAAAAAAATTGGAGGAAAAAAAGCAGCATTTCCCTGGTAGAGAGTTAAAGATCTTATACAGATTTTGTTTGTTCAGCCAGATTGCTACAATCTGTCACTGATCAAACCTATTTTTGTCACTTATATGTTAGAATCAATTAAAATGAAATTTCTAATTTAATTACATTTCATTTTCACCTTCCACTCACTGACTCCACCATGGCAGGACCAGTGGATAGGCTAATCTTGGTGGGATCTGTACTGAAAATTGTTTTTGGTATAATTTTACAAATTTGAGTACAAGGGATTCTTAAAAATTATGTTTTATGAAGATTCTTCATATATTCTGTTTTTCTCTTACTGAATTTTATTTTTTCAATTTCCTTCTGTCTTATATGGTTTTCTTTTGCAGGATGATTTCATAGAACAATTTTATTTGTTTTTTCTATGAGAGACTACTTTGAGTTTATCCCTGCAAAAATCTGCCTATCATTTCTGTCAAATTAAGGGAAATAAAGGCAGAAAGATTGGATTTTTACCGGTCACTGCCAGGGCGGTATGGCCGGTAGGGAAGGAAGCTTGATTCCACAAGCAGATGACAGTCAGATTGGAACTCCATGGTTTCCAACGACTCCAGCAAAACCAAGCTTGCCACCAATCTATGGGAATAGGCAACAAAATCAGTTGGAACAGATTAATGGAGTGGAATCACAAAGAATTTCACAAGGGCAAGATCTAAGCCAAGTGAACAAGATAGAATTGAAGAATTTTTTGCAAGAACCTCAAGCTCAGCATGCGGCTGCATGCTGTGGTTCGACAAATTCAACAACTGTAACGGAGTATTTTGATGCTTGGGAAGCAGCAGCGGGGACAGAATCCAAAATGTATAGCAACAATGTCAAAATGTGCAATAACGTATCTACCGATGATGTGGATGAATGGAGCAATGTGTCTTTCGGACACCTCTTGGCATTAGCACATGTTGCTGGCTCTGCAGCAGCCACTGAAAACGCAAATGCAGATACTAATTTTACCGTGAATGGTTCTTTCAGTTCCCTTGTCAGTTCCCAAGATGCAGGTAGAATTGAAATATTCATTTGACGCATCATTCAAAGTTATGACAATCACATTACTTGTATATGCCATAAGTGTCTTTAATGTCGCTAAACGGCTGTGTCTAAGCTGATAACTAAGACCTGCAAAAGGATAGAGAACGAAATAGAATACTAAGATCAGTTTAGATTTGACTAAAAATTATGATTCCTCATGGACAAATTAATAAGCACTGAGCTGAACATCCTAGTGAATACATTATAAAGTCCCCATTTGACGAACTACTGAATCACATACTTCGTAATAAAATCAGAGGTGGAAAAAACAGTGATGTGTAACATATCTGACGTATGTTTTCTCTGATTGTGTACGGACCATTCAATAACTTGATACTTTCTCAATTAGTCTAGTATTTTTTTAAAAAGAGTTGTTTCCATACTGATATTTCCTCGATATACTAATATGAAAGAGGTGCCTATCATGCAGATGGAAGCTCTATTTGTACAAGATTCCCTTTCAACCTGAATTCACCGACTAGAATGACAGATGAGGACTTGAGCAGCAACAATGCATTCCAGTTTGAACCAATAACACCATATCAGATCAACAAGAAAGGGTCAGCATCTGATGCACCAAGTCTGGACTTTAACGAGACACCAATAGCAAGACAAATACAGTTGAGCAAAGATGCGTTAAAGAGAGCAGAAGCAAATGATCTCAACACAGAGCAGTCAGAGCAGGTCTTGAACATTTCAGAACTACCAGAGAATTGCATGATTGACAAGGCAGTCAATCAGGATGCTGAACAGAATACTACACCACAGCAGAAACGGAGGAAGAAGCACCGGCCTAAAGTGGTAATAGAAGGTGAGCATAAAAGGACTCCAAAACCAAAAACTCCCCAGCAGCATGGTTCAATGGGAACAAAAAAGGAAAAGAGGAAATATGTCCGAAGAAACAAGATTGAGGAACCTCCAGGAACACCCTCAGACGAGGTAAACGATATGATTAGACATGGGGGCCATCTTCCAAGTTATGGAAAAATTCAAAGAAAGAGGACCAATATCAGAAGAAATCAAGTCAATAGGTTCGTAATAAATCCTGCCGAAGAGAGAACCTTAGATCCACCATATGTTTCTCGTCCAAGAAGGTTCCCGAGGAGATCATTGAATTTCGATTCTGAAAGCAGATTAAGTGATGAAAGCTCATCACACTGGCCATCCTCAACTGTGGAGGACTTGCATGAGAATCAATCCAATTCTAGTGTGCATCCTGGAAATGGTATTGAAGTCACAACAGCAAAGACAGCACTGGGCTCAGTCTATGACCTCACATGTTCAAATCAGGAGCTGAAAACTTGCCAAATCCATCATGACCGTCCCACCCAGAAGAAGATTGGCCTGAATCATGGTAAATTTATCATGAACAATCAAAATGAAATCTCAAGAGGGAAGTGTAAAATCGTTTTCTCGGATGAAACTCATGATAAACAGACAAGCATTTTAGAAATGATACCAAAGAGCCTGAATAGTTTGAACTGCAGCAGTAGCACATACTTGATCCAGGAAACACCAGAAAGAGTCTTGAAAAGACGACGTTCTTTTAGAACCGGTGAAGCAAAACTTTACAGCACAAATGTCAGGGGAGCCTATTTCAACTCCATGCAGGCATATCAAGCAATTCTCCCAGCAAATGAACCTTATGCTCAGAGTTCCCAATGGATGCATTTTCCTACAATTTACAAGAAAAAGAGGACAGAGAAGGGCCATCCCTCAGCAACATCTTACATCAAGCCTTTTACATGTGAAATTAACTCTCTGTCTATGTCTCAGAACAACATTGGTCTTTCCCAAGCCAGTACGTCTACAAATGATAACGCCAATAACTTAATGCCAAATCAGGAACTTGTACCAGCATTTATGGAAGCAGAGGGGTTAAGAAGAAAAAGATCAAAAAGCATAAGTAAAGTACGTGACCTAGCATCACTGCTTGAAATTTGTAAACACTTTCCTACTCATCCAGTCAAAGAAGCAACAGTATCTGAATTTGGAGAAAGATGTGAAATCTCAGATCAGCCTAATACATGCATGGAAGCCCTCGTTGCCGACACCCGTGCAATAATGAAAACAAAAAAGAGGTCAAAGAGAAGTATTCTAGTCAGTTCCACAGCATCTCATATGTATGCCCGAACAGAGTGCACGACAAATGCAAGAGGTAGTTGAAGCTATATTCTTAACTTTCAGATAACCTATCAAATAAGAGGTGGACTTTAATTGCTCACGAAATTGAATGCAGGTTCCATACCAGCTATAACTTGGAGATCTCCAGTTGATGAAATTGCCAAACGCTTACAGCAACTTGATTTAAATAGAGAAAGCTCCCATCCATACCAATATGCAGAAAATGCCCTTGTTATTTATCAAAGAGATGGAAGTATTGTCCCTTTTGCAGGATCATTTGTTAGAAAGAGACGACCGCGCCCCAAGGTTGACCTTGATGATGAGACCACTAGGGTATGGAAGCTTTTGCTGCAAGACATAAATAGTGAAGGCGTTGATGGTACAGATGAAGACAAGGCAAAATGGTGGGAATCAGAACGAGAAGTGTTTCATGGACGAGTAGACTCATTTGTGGCACGGATGCGTCTTGTTCAAGGTAAGTATACAAAGTTTTCATACCTTTGTCGGGACTACCAAATGAACATCCCCTGATTCCTTTGACTAGAAAAGCAGTGAACATAAAATATTTGCTAGACTAAATAGGATGGGAAGTATCACAAACCATCACTATCAACCAACTTGTATTCTAAAGATGCACTAGCAATAAGTAAACCCAACGATTCCAACCTGACAAACACAGATGCACCTGTAAGGTCAAGAAAGAAACCTGACACGAACCTACACACATGTATAGTCCCACAAAGAGAAAGTGGATTATGATGGAATAAGCATGTCCCTATACTTCATATGCAAAAGTGTTGCATCGTTACACATAATTCATATAGAATCAGCAAACTATTAGATAATAGATTTCATTTGTGATGCAAAACCTGAAACTGAACGATTGTCATGCCAATAGAAGACATCACTAACACCATCATTGCACACCAATCATCAATCTCAAACAAGATTCATGTTACCTTGTTGTTTTTCCTTTCAATCATCTATAAATCATAGTTGTCAATGGGCCATGCTAGAAACAAACAAGATGTGCATGTGGCATTGTTATCTTTCTGTTTCATTGACCAATTCTGCTATTTTTGGGTGAGCCAGGAGACAGGCGATTCTCTCCTTGGAAGGGATCTGTTGTAGACTCTGTAGTTGGAGTTTTCCTGACACAGAATGTCTCAGACCACCTTTCAAGGTAAGCTAGACTTGAAATCATAATTTTGTTTTCCCTTTTCCTGTACATCCATAAGAAATTTAAAATACTGAGTTCCACAAAAGTACTTTATCCACTTTATAGCTCTGCATTCATGACACTTGCTGCTCGGTTCCCTCTCAAGTCAGCCATCAGTGTGGAAAAGAATGAAGAGAGAACAGGGATCATTATTGAAGAACCTGAAGTAAGTACCCTGGAACCTGATGATACAATTGGATGGCATGATGATCAATCAACTCAACGAACTCCTGGTCAGGAGTTTTCCAGATTCTCCAGTGCAGAGTCAGACGATGAAAAAACAGCTGTTCACAGCAGTGAATCAAGTGAAAATAGCACCAACTGCACCAGTTCAACTGAAAATTATATATTGCTGCAACCTGGTTTTTCTAGAGAAAGTTCATGTGTGCATCATGAAGCAACAACGTATGGATCAGCTACAGTGATTGCAGCAACAAATTTTTTTGGGGATCAAGTAGAACCTGACGATTTGCTCTGTTCTCAGAATTCTGTAATTTCTTCTCAAAACTCAGCAAATTTTTCAGCTGTTCAAACTTCTGAAGGAACTGAGTCAAGCAACTTTTTGAGCTCTGCTTCATTTTTGAAATTACTACAGATAACAGGGACTTCGAAATCACATCGAGTCCTGGATCAGAAAACTGAAAACATCTTACTGGAAAAGGATATAGATGGCCAACTAAAACATGTTGCATGTTGTTCACACTTTCAGAAGGATGGGGAGAATCACAGAGGCTCAATAGAAAATGATTGTCCTTGTAGCTATTTGGGCTCATATACAGTTTCGAATTCAGGAGCACGACAAACCAAGTGCAAGAGCAATTTGGAAGAAGCTGCAAAATTTTCAGACCTTTCTACGGAACTCAGTGCCCCCGAACAAAGTAAATCATCAGAAGAACCTGCAAATCGAGCAGTGAATGGAGAGATGAGTGAGACTTACATCTCACGCAATAACAATCAAAATAAGGTGTACACAGCAACAAATGATGATCCAGTAGTCAATATTGAACTGCAAGTTCAAATTGAAGAGAGCAACTACAATATGCAGCGAATAGCAGAAGCACCAAAATTTTTAGAAGCCAGTGTAGATGTCAGAGAGGAGGTCAGTATAGTTGTTGATTCAAGTAAGGCTGAGCACACAGCTTTAGGGTCAAACACAAACAATGGAAAAAATCATGCTGGTAGCACATTAGACAGAGCAAATCGCAATGCTAAAGCAAATAAGGAACGACCTGGAAAAGAGAAGCAGAATGTTGACTGGGATAGTTTAAGATTACAGGCTCAGAGCAACGGTAAAAAAAGAGAAAGGACAGCAAACACAATGGATTCACTGGATTGGGACGCAGTGAGGTGTGCAGATGTCAATGAGATAGCCCATACCATTAGAGAACGGGGAATGAACAATATGCTAGCAGAGAGAATCAAGGTACATCAGTAAAAATTGCAATTAACAGCCTAATTCTTTTAAAATCAGAACACCCTCGCCATTCATCTACCACAGCAATTGCCAACAAACCTTAAAGAGACTGTTCAATTAAAACCTGAATTATTGCAGAATTTCCTTAATCGGATTTTTAGAGAACATGGAAGTATTGATCTTGAATGGCTGAGAGACGTTCCACCAGACAAAGCAAAGTAAGCTTTCAATTGATCAAATAATTTCTTCCATGTTTATCGATTATTCCTCTGCACTGACTAAACAAATTCACATGCATGGTATCAGAGAGTATCTATTAAGCATCAGGGGCTTGGGCCTGAAGAGCGTAGAGTGTGTGAGACTTCTAACACTTCACAACCTTGCTTTTCCTGTAAGATTTTTGAACCAATTTTTGAAGACATAATTAATATGAAAATAGCTTGTGTTTCTACTAATCAAGTCTTTAATAAGGTCGACACAAACGTTGGACGTATAGCTGTTAGACTGGGATGGGTGCCCCTGCAGCCACTGCCAGAGTCGCTACAACTGCATCTTCTGGAACTGTGAGTAACTTGTGTGCATAAATCTTCTAAACTGCCTACACAATCTAACTCTGCTGTATTTCACAGGTACCCAGTGCTGGAGTCAATTCAAAAGTACCTCTGGCCACGTCTCTGCAAGCTTGATCAGAGAACGTTGTAAGTAACATCCTACTATCTAATGCTATAATGCCCAGGCCTGGTTGACAAGCATCAATTTACTATATAAGTGGTTCCATGTCAGCTTATTAAAACATCCAATTATAACAGTATACTGCATAGTGGATGAAAAGATAAAGTGCAGAGGGACTTATAGATTAGAGTAGTTGATTTCTTCAAAGAGAGTAATAAATGATACACATGCAGTCGTACTTGTAACTAAAAAGTTACTTTTTTTTCCTAATCAACTGAGGCATTTACTGATTCAATTTACAGATATGAGTTGCATTACCATATGATCACTTTTGGAAAGGTATGTCTATACCACTAGTTACTCTCCCCTAGAACTAATGTATATCTGCAATCACAGTTTAAATCAATTTCATTGCTACTTCATTAGGTCTTCTGTTCAAAAAGCAAACCCAACTGCAATGCATGTCCATTGAGAGGAGAATGCAGACACTTTGCAAGTGCTTTTGCAAGGTTTGCCTATTACTCTAATATACTTCCATACGAGAAATTAGTTATCTCTTGTTTGTACATCTTATTACTTCTTCTCAAGCTTCTCTACACCTAATCCAAAGAAATGAACAATCAAAGTTCCAGAACATGGCTGCTGAAACTAGATTTGATGAATCCATTCACTCTTACTCAGACAATACAAAATATGCATTTAAGCTAACCTGTCAGTATTGTAACTCATCCATGAAGCGTATGACGAACTATCAGTCACTCAGTGATGAAGCAACTTTGGCAGAAATTTTAATATTCATGGATCTCTTCTTGTATAAAATAGAACTCCTACATCTCCAAACCTAAGCAAAAACCCTTCTTGTCAGCACATTCAAGTAATGCATTAGAACTAGATTAGCATTTTCATAGTCTAAAACTGAATGCACTGTTTTTCATATATGGTACTTGACACATTTCTCATTCAGCGCAAGGCTTGCCCTGCCAGCACCAGAAGAGAAAAGTATTGTGAGTGCAACAGAGAACAAGGCAGCTGGCCAGAATCCATTCCAGAACTTCAATCAACAGCTGCTGCCCTTACCTCAGGCTAATCAAACACCATTAGAGCATCCCAAATTGATCAATTCCACACCTGTTATTGAGGTGCCAGCAACACCAGCACCCATTGTCGAAGAGCCTGCCACACCTGAGCCAGAGCAAGAAGCTCCTGAAATCGACATTGAAGATGTTTGCTTTGAAGATCCTGATGAAATTCCTACAATTGAATTGAATATGGCACAGTTCACTCAAAATGTGAAGAGTTTTGTACAACACAATACGGAGCTTCAACAGGTTGAAATGTCAAAAGCCTTAGTAGCTTTAACTCCAGCAGCTGCCTCAATTCCCGCACCTAAACTTAAACATATAAGCCGGCTCAGAACTGAACATCAAGTGTAAGTGGATGCTCCTGATATCTACATTGTGAAATAGAGTAAAAACTGCCGAATAACTTCTGATAAATCACTCAATTACAGTGGCCAATTTTTTACTAGGCTTTGCAATTCTCACAAAATTATTTTTACTTACTATCAATTGTTTCTCCATCCACAGATATGAACTTCCAGATTCTCATCCTCTTCTGGAAGGGGTCAGTTTTTCTCTTCTTCTTCTTCTTTTTTTTTTTGATTGGTTAACACTACATCAGTTTTGTGAGAAATATAGGAGAAAATATTATTGAATTGTTGTCTACATTATTACATTGAGACCCTATTTATAGATATTATATTAAACTCCTTTTCCAACTAGGATACTATAATACAATCTTTTTCCAAATAGGATTCTATATACTATTGTTATTCCTATTCCTATTATAAGTAGGAGTGTATTTACCTATTCCTATTCTAACAAGTTTTATCCCCATATATAAGCAACATGTAATCCTCCTGATAATTACGTCTCTTCATGTTGCAGTTCGAGAAAAGAGAACTAGATGATCCATCGTCCTATCTTCTGGCAATATGGACACCTGGTAAGATTTCAATTGATGTAATATACCACACAAGAGGAGCCCTTTTGAAAACTATGCAAAGTAACCGATTCCTATCACTGAACTACTGTAACCAGTAACCTGATTAATTAGAGAACTTATGTTTGTAAGGAGAACTTCTGCATAGCTAAGCTGGACTGAGCAAGTCCCAGGCTCCAATCTCAATGTTAGTTTACAATGTAGTGGTAGAGGGTAATTTGGCTAAATAGGTTAGCTTTTCCTCAGGCTCTCTAAAGCTTAACCATTCCTTATGTACCAAACCCAAATCAGGTGAAACATCAAATTCTATTCAGCCACCGGGAAGACAGTGCAACTCCGAAGAAACTGGTATACTATGTGATAATGAAACATGTTTTGCATGCAACAGTATACGTGAAGCACATGCTCAAACAGTGAGAGGGACAATTCTGGTAAGAAAACACAACAAACTGTTACAATGTTTGTCATGGGAAAGTAATATGATAATTCTAATCTTCTCTGAATATACTTTTCTATAGATACCATGTAGAACGGCTATGAGAGGAAGCTTTCCGCTCAATGGTACATACTTTCAGGTTAACGAGGTGAATACAACCAACTTTTCTTCAACTCAAGCATATCATACATTAGCATTTCTGCACTTGATAAGGTTTTGATAGTAGCATTTTTGCGATTCCTCAGGTGTTTGCGGACCATGACTCCAGCCTCAAGCCAATTGATGTCCCAAGAAATTGGCTATGGGATCTGCCACGACGGACAGTTTACTTCGGAACCTCTATACCATCAATATTCAAAGGTAAACAAACAAAAGGATGAAACCTTATTTTTTTTAAAACCTTTAGGAGTAAAATAACATTGAGCATGTTCTCTGTCAATCAGGCCTAACCACAGAAAGTATCCAACATTGCTTTTGGAGAGGTATGTAGATCGAAAACCTCAGGTCCACAGAGGTCCAAATGCTTGTCTTAGCTTCTTATGCATTTCTACTAAGTAAATCAATGAAAAGCATACATGTTACACCATTATGCAAATTCAAAAAGACACTCAAATTAAGCCGGCATAAGCACCTATCATGTCAGCGAGTTCCCTTTTTGTTTTCTACACTCTTTGGATCAAATCATAAAAACAAAATTATGAGGAAGTAGTAATCGCCTATGTTGCTTAGACTCCAAAAATACTATCTCACCTATGTCGGATTCTCCAAAAGTACACAACTTTTGGAGAATCCGACACGCACTAGTCGACATTTCTGAAGAGTTCAAACAACATAGGGAATCGTCCATGTAGCCAAGGGAAAGAAATGTTATCCCTTGCTGCAAAACCTTTTATTTGTTTTCTGATAAAGAACTGTAATTCGCAGGATTTGTTTGTGTGAGGGGTTTTGACAAGGAGACGCGAGCTCCAAGACCACTGATAGCACGGTTGCACTTTCCTGCCAGCAAATTGACTAGGCCAAAAGAAAAGCCAGATGAAAACTAGGGAACGGTGTCCTACTGAATCAGCAAGGCAGCCAACCAGGCTGAACAAGCTAACAACATTCAGTACCATGATGTTTTAAACCTTAGAAAAGAAAAAAAAAATAGGCATTGTCTAACATGTAAGTAATCGATTACTTGTAGCTCATACTTAGGGTGGCCATTTCTATTAGCGACAATCATTGTATTCTTCAACAGGCTAGAGCTCTTTTAGCCCAGCGAGATCTCAAATATAGTTGGTTCTCATTTTCTCTTCAAAGGATAGAAAGAGTAATAAAAATTGGTACTCTCCCATGGTAATCAGTACACTTGTCTCCTAACTACAATAGAACTGGTTTGGCACCGCCTCATGTTTATATTAAAACTAGATCTTGTGGTAATGTGTAAAAGGAATGGTTTCTCGTAAGCAAGGCAGGTTTATATACGAGCATGCAAAAACATCTACAAAACCCTTTTGTTAAGAACAGGAACTGCACCAGAATGTAATCAAGTAGTAATAGCTTGAACAAGTAAACAACGTTATAATGTGAACTGTCTCAACTAAACATAAACAAAAGTGAGGGTAAAATATAAAACAGAACTTGCAAGGACTATACCAATATATTCATTATATTCATGATACCAACACCCTGGTAGAGATTAGCTTGAAATAATACCCTATTCATACTTCATAAGTCAGCCAAGTCATCACAAAAATACATCTATCAAATACATTTGCTGTTTGCAACTATTAGCTAGACATATAGTTTTGAAAATCACAACTGAAAGGAGATGCATAAAGACACTTAAAATCCTAACAGCTATTTTGTTCTTGCATCATACCTTTGTTTGAAGCTGAGACAACCATTTTAAATGTCATCAATAGAACATGGAGAACATCTCTGATCTCTCAACCTGCACATAAGTATTAGCCTTAAGATGAGCATAAACATGTGCAGTAACATATTCAAATTTTTGAAATTGAATGAGAGAGTGGATTTTGGACTGTATAAATGATTTTATACTTGAACTAAAAGCCCTTGAGTTCAACGTCTCAATGGATCTGTCATTACCTCTGTCTAGCTTTTGACATACAGAACATATGAAGAAGAGATTTTAGAAATAAACAAACTCACATAACTTATTCTTTTTGGGCTAAAGCACATTAACTTCAATATATATAAGGAAACCAACAAAGAAAAAACTCACAATCATCTTAATCCACATATAACAACTTTACACATTAATTTGCAAGCTTATAAACTTGTAACAAAACAATCATAACGACATACATATTCACCTCACAAAGTTTACATGTATATCACTGCAAAATCTGGCTGCCAATCACAGATTCATAGAAATCGCCACAGATGTTTATAGCACTGTTTACGACTTCTATCTGACTACACCTACAACATACATAAATCACCTTTGAAGGCATCTGTTTTCATGTTTTCAGGCGATTACTTAACAGGTATTCCAATCACAAAGAGATCTCGTGTACTCATCATCTGTGCTGTAAAATCCGATAAACTTCAAGTCGACTATAATTTGCATATCAATTGCTTCAAAAGCATCTTTACAAAAATGTTATAAAGCAATCTTAAGGACATATACTATTCTGTGCACACCTAAAAACATGTTCCATGGATATATTCACCTTGCAAAGTTACATGTATATCACTGCAAACTACTGCTACTGAACACAAATTTCTCTAGAAATCGTCGCTGATGTTTATATCACTGTGTTACAACTTCAATATGACTATACCTACCTCCGCACATCAATCACCCCAAAAAGGCATCTACTTTTCATGTTTTCAAGTAATTGTTTAACAGGCATACCGACCACAGAGAAAACTCATGTACTCATAATAAATATTGTAAATTCAAATAACTTCAATTCAACTACAATTCGCACATCACCTCGATATCATCTATCTTCATGTTTTCAAATAATTACTTAACAAATATCTCAATGAAAAAGAGATCTCATGTACTCATTATCAATGTTGTAGATTCAAAAATAAACTTCAACTCGACTGCATTTTGCATATCAATCACCTCAAAAGCATCTATTTTTGTGTTATCAAATAATTACTTAATAAATACCTCAATGACAGAGATCTCATGTACTCATAGTCAATGCTGTAAATTCAAACTTCATTTCGACTACAATTAGCTCATCAATCTCCTCAAAAGCATCTATTTTCATGTTTTCTTGTAATTACTTTATCTCAATGATAGAGATCTCATGTGTTCATAATCAATGCTGTAAATTCAGATAAACTTCATTTCGACTACAATACACACCCACAAGGCCACAACAAATCTATTTTCAAGTTGTCCAAATAATTATAAATAATCAACAAACATCTCAGTGACAGATAGATATCATGTCAAAGCTATAAATTCAAATGAACTTCACTTTGACTACAATTAGCACATAAATCACCTCAAAGCATCTATTTGCGTAATTTTGAACAATTATTCAACAGGAATCCTAATCACAGAGAGATCTCAAGTACTCATAATCATGTTGTATATTTCTCAATCACAGAGAGATCTCATGTACGCATAACCAATGTCCTAGATTCAAATAAACTTTAATTCGACAATATTTCGCACATCAACCACCACAAATGCATAGCATCACCAAGAGATCTCATGTACTCGTAATCAATGCTATAAATCCAAATAAACTTCATTGCAACTACAATTAGCACATAAATCACATCAAAAGCATCTATTTTCATATTTTCAAACAATTACTTGCCAGGAAGCAGGAATCCCAATCACAGAGAGATATCAAGTACTCATATTCAATGCTGTGTATTTCTCATTACAGAGAGATCTCATGCACATATAATCATCACTGTAGATTCAAATAAACTTCAATTTGACTGCATTTTCGGCCATCAATCACTTGAAATGCATCTATTTCCATGTTTCCAAGTAATTACTAAACAAATATCCCAATCACAACACAGAGAGATCTCCTGTACTCATACTCATATTGCACATCAATCACCTCAAAAGCATCTATTCTCAAGTTTTCAAATAAATACTTAACAAATATCTCAATGACAGAGAGATCTCATGTACTCATAATCCATGCTATAAATTCAAATAAACTTCATCGCGAGTACAATTAGCACATAAACCACCTCAAAAGCATCATCCTCATGTTTTCGAACAGTTACTTCACAAATATCTCAATGAAAGAGATCTCAAATACTATTCAAACTCGGAAAATTCCGAACAACTACGAGAAGCTGAATATCAACAGCTCCGTATTGAGATTTCGAAGTATATTCATGGCAGATTGGGATTATGAAACTGCTGAGTGAGTGTGAGGAGGAGGGAGTGAAGGAGATGCAGAGTCCTCTGTGTTTCAACAAAATTTGGTAATTTTGCCGCCTCTTGGCTTTTGGAGTTCCCTCGCTTTGCTATTTATCATTGGGGATTGCACCAGTGTCAACATGGGCCGAACTAGTCTTGTGGAAATGGCGGTTTACGCCTTGTTTGGATGGTTATTATCGTATTATTTGTTTAAATATAATATTTATTTTAATTATTATTTAATAAAAATTATGTCTATATCTTTTTGAAATAAATTAGTTATATTTATGCACTATTTATATTTATATCTCTTTAATTAAATATAATTAATGCCTCTTAATTAATTATAGTTAATGTCTCCTAATTTATTTATTATTATAATTTGTGCATTGATATTGGCGTCCATTTATATAATACTGATAGGATATCATATAATGATGGAATATCATAAAGAATATCAATAGAGTGTCAATATAACGACGAAATATCATAAAGGATATCAATAGGGTGTCAATATAACGACGAAATATCATAAAGGATATCAATAAGGTATTAAAATACCAACAGAGAATCGTAGAAAATGACAACATATTTTTTTGAAATACCGTATCAGTATCATATCTTAATCGTTTTTTATTTATTTCTTAAAAAAAATAACTCAAACTTATATGACACTGATGAGGTATGAGTATCACAGAGGATACTGAAATGACATTAATATAATGGTAGAGTATCACAAAGGATTAAGGTTGAACCAATATGATACTTATGTGGTATCAATATACGGATGGAGTATCACAAAGAATATATTTTCTACTAATTTAGAATTTAATAATTTTTTAAATTATTTTTTATTTAATTCTTAAAAGAAAGATCCCGATCTTATATGATACTAATAAGGTATCAATATACTAGTCGTATCACAAAGAATTAAGTTCGCTCATATATGATACCGATATAGTATCAATATATCGATGGAGTATCACAAAGAATATACCATCGGTATCATGTAGGAATGAACCCTTTTTAACAAATAAATAGAAAAATATTTAAGAGAAAATTATTTATTGAACTCTAAATTAATAGGAAATATTGTCTTTGTGATACTGTGTCAGTATATTGATACCATATCAATATCATATAGAAATGAACTTAATCCTCAGGTATACCCTATTAGTATCATATAATATTGGATTTTTTTAAAAGAAATATATAGAAAATAATTAAGAGAAAATTATTAAAATCACAATTTATTTATTAAATTCTAAATAAAATATACTTTTTATACTTCATCGATATATCAATGTCATAATAGTATCATATAGGATTGAGTTTAATCTCTTGTGATACTCCCTTCATATACTAATATTTTATCAATATCATATTGGGGGAGGGGGGAGGGGGACACTAATTCTAATTAATTAGGAAGTATAAGTGTAAGTGGGTAGGGTAGGACTTAGTTTACCCAATTTTTAAAAGAAAGTCTTGAAAGAATCCAAGAAGTGTTATAAAACTGAATCTAAATTAACTAGAATAAATTTAAGGCGGAACAAAAGCAGAATAAGATGAAGAGGAGGAA
>JBCEWC010010476.1:0-17617 GCA_038996855.1 Solanum aculeatissimum | reverse complement strand
TAAAATTCGGGTGAGACCTATTTCCCACTCAATTTGACCCCCTAAACAAGAATATGAAGTTGGATTTTCAAAATAACAAACGAATTTTTAGATATAGCTAAAACAAGTTTCCGGTGACTTCCGAAGTACATTTTTGAGCACTTTTTGGGTCGTTTCAAATACAATAACACAAGCAAAGCTACCAAGTATAAAACAAGAAATCATCATCAATTGACTACTAGAATCAACAATTTAACAAATAAATAATATTACCAAGAAGAAAAGACTTGAAATTTAGAGAAAAAATAATTTAACCAACTTCGACTATTAAATTTGTTCGCATAAATACATATCAAAAACTTGAAAACATACAATCAACATAAACATGAAAAATTAGTGTTTGTCAAGATAAACACACACAAAAAAGAAAAAAAATAATATTACATACTTTAGTTTTCTTCAAATTTTTTCTCTTACCCTTCTTAATTAGACTTCGTGCCTTTGCGATTGTCATCTTTCTCCAGAAATCGACATGACGAAGAACAAAAATGGAGTGGAGAAAATAAAAATGTAACAGAAAACTCAAAAATATTAACACATGCAACAAAGAATGCCAACAAAAATGAAGTTTCAATTGTGATTGACTATGGATAGAAAGGAAATGATGCTGAAAAATGGAAGGGTCATCTTGGAATATGCAAAAGTTTTTCATGAAAAAAGGAAAAAGAAAAACATAATAGCCTACTTTGGAAATATACGAAGTAGAACATGTGTTGTCAAATCGAAATTAATGATTAATTGTAAAATAAGCTGAACAAAGAAAAAATAATAGTATACGACACAATCAATGCATTAATTGAAGTAAATTAATGTATCTTAATATACCTAATATACACAAATAAAATCTAGAAAAAGACCATAAATGAAATCTTTTCATTATAGTATTAAATAGTCATTAAGTGCGCATTTTCTTTTTTAGAAAAAGAAAAAAGAAAAAAACTTAAAAACATAAGATGACATGAATATTTTGGGATATTGACAGAATTTACAATTTAAACTCTTAAATTGTATACTCTTACAGTTTTCCCCTTTTCTTTTTCCTCATATGTGTTGCAACTCAATCATATGCTCCCCCCGTCCTCTCTCCCTTCCTTCCCCCTTCTTTAATATCTCCAAGTTTAAGCAACGATTAGACTATAACTTGTATATAAAAATAATAATAATAATAATAATAATATTTAGTAAGATATAAGAGTTGAAGGATGTGGTTAAATTAACATATAAGTGTAATGTTAGTACTATAGTAGAAGAGGGAGTAGGAGCTGTGGTATCAACATGTTTGTTATTGGGTATTTTTATTATTGATTAAGGGTATTTTAGTCATTTTAATTACAACCTTGTTTGTTATCTTTCTCCACGTGGCTATGCAAGTGGCATGCATAGGTAGATCTCACCGTCGCTTAAAGACTCCGCTCTTCAACTCTTTCTCCTCTGTATTTCCTTCAACTGCTACTATCGTTTTTGGCTTTTCACAGGCGCTCTTCAACTCTTTCTTCTCTATTTCCTTGAACTGCTACTACAACTTTTTGCTTTCCACAGGTAATTGTTGTTTTGCTCTTTAATCTTGAATTTAATTTTTTAAATTGGGAATAAATAATGGCGTAAATTTTCTGAGATGTTATCAATTTCTTTGGATTCCTGAAATCAATACTGTCTTTGCATGCTATTGATTATGCATTTGTGTTATTTTAAAGGGTAGTTTTTGGAGTTCTTTCAAGATGCTATCGATTTCTTCGAATTTTTGAAATCAGTACTGTCTTTGCTCGAATCGATTATTTTGGCAAGCTCCTTATACTTTATATGCATGTGTGTTATTAAGGATAGTTTTTGGGTTCTTTCAATGGTCGTTTGTTTAGCTGTGGCTTTATCTACTACTTTAGTTGCTTGGATTCCAATTTTTATTTTGTAAACTTTTGTTGAAAAACCGAAAAGGGATTTAGTGTTAAAAGATAAGAATTGAGATAATAAATTAGTTCTGTAGATCTATATCCTCTACCCATCAATAATCAGATTGTGATAAAATAATCTCTCTGCCATTGTCATCCTTCAATCTGCACGAAAAGTTTCAACCTTAATAAACATATGACTAATATCTTAACTAAGCTCTCAACCATTAATGATATTAAGTTCATCCCTCGGTCGTTGGAAGTTCCTTTTCCTCAACCAATTCCGTTGGCATAAATTCGCTAACCTTTGTGATTTTTTTGCCATTTGTTTATTGTTACAGTGCTTGGTGAATATCATTTAACATGTTACAAGTACAAGATCAGAATGAGGATTATCAACATTTTGCGTTATCCTGGTGTAATTACCTTTGGAGATCTTGGTTCCTTTCTTTGGGATCTCTTGATTCTTCCTTTGTGTTTTTAAAGATCTCTTTCTTTGGGATCTCTTGATTCTTCGTTCGGCTTTTCGCTGTTTTTTCATTCTCCTAATTTGAAGGAATATAACATCAACTTTTGTGTTTATTCCTCATCACATTTTCTTAACTAAGGTTGAACATATAGTTTGAACTACTACTATGCTGAATTCGTTCTGTGTTGTACCCTTTAGAATATCGTGCTTCACGTATATTTTTAATCGTCTTTAATCCAATATAATTTGAACTACTACTACAACGTAATCACTCATTTGGTTCTTCACAGCTACCATTGCTTATCGTCAGCAGTCATTTGGTTTTTCACACTTCATCTTCGTAGCTGTGTGATTTATGGTTGGCAAAATAAAACACCTGTAGAAGCTATTAATAATAACTTGCTTATGTTTAAATTGAAAAAGTGTATAGATGTTGCATGTAGAGTGTGGTACTCCATACAGTTGAATTCGTTCTGTGTTGTACCCTTTAGAGTAATGTGCTTCACGTATATTCTTAATCGTCTTTAATCCAATTTTTCAAAAATCCAAATAAGAATCTTGTAGGATCATGATAGTAATACAAGATAGGCACAAGATTACCTACTGCTTTAGTTGCTTGGATTCCAATTTTTATTTTGTTAACTTTTGTTGGAAAACTGGAAAGGGATTTAGTGTTAAAAGGTAAGAATTGAGATAATAAATTAGTTCTGTAAACCTACATCCTCTACCCATCAATAATCAGATTGTGATAAAAAAAATCTCTTTGCTATTGTCATCCTTCAATCTGCACGAAAAGTTTCAACCTTAACAAACATATGACTAATATCTTAACTAAGGTTTCAACCTTTAATGATGTTAAGTTCATCCCTTGGTCGTTGGAAGTTCTTTTAGTTGAATTTACCTAAAGAATAAAAATTGTACTTACAGTCAAGCCCTGTTCAACACGACTTTTGAACAAGGCAAGTTAGCCAATCCAAGATGACTTGTGAACAATTTTAAAATAGGTAGAATGAAGATTGTACTTAAAAGTCGTATCAGATGAACCAAGCAAGTATACATGAAGTCATTTATAAATGATCTAAAGATAGGTAGAATAAAGATTGTACTTAAATTCATGAACAACATGACTTCATTTGTAAATAATCTAAAGATAGGTAGAATAAAGATTGTACTTAAATTCATAAACAACCCAATATGACTTATCAAAGTGTAGTGTTCCATTTTCTCTAGGTGCATAGCATCATCCCTAGCAACATATTATCCCTATTAATAACGTCTAGCATCTCTCGCCCAATCACGTAGAGACCAATAACATGAAGTTTTTCAAAAAATGAGATGCAAATGGTTACCTTCCCATGGATGAAAAACTGGAAATAATGTTCTGTTTTCCCTATCTCTAGGATGCAACATCTCGACGACCACTAGGAGGATTTGGACTAGGAGATGTAGGTGGTTTAAGATCTGCATAATGTGGTACTAACAGAAATCATATGCAAAATTTCCTTGAAATCTGTAGGTAAAGCTTCAACTATGATACTTTAAGTGAATAACAGGACTTTGTATTTCATTTATTTTGCTTAGATGTATTACTTAATACATATCATTAGATCAGATTCCATAAAACAAGCACACAGTGAGATACAAAGCATATTTTTTGCATTAACGGAGCTTAACACATTCATTCACACTTAAGGTGTTTTCTGAGTGCAGATAGTATGTTGCTGGGTTGTGTTTCTGATTTTCCGTATGAATAATGAAGTTATGATTAATAAGATTTTGCTTCGTGATGGGGAGCACATAGTGATGAAATCGTGTGATATTCTGGATATTATTTGGATTATTGTTTGCAGGCTACAACATTACATGAATGGTAATACAAGCACTATACTTTTTTTAAAATAATTTTTATATTCAAATTATTTATAAAAATCCTCTTGCTGCAGGGCTCAAACAAACCAACTACTCCTCGCTGAAGAAGAATCAACATACATATCAGATATTCAAATGCAACCACCGGTAAGAATAACAAAAATTAAAATAAATTTACTACTAGAATAAACAATAATAAATTAATCAACACATTTTCTAAATTTGATAAGGTCAAATATTCTACGTAGATGGTCAACTTACATTAACAAATCAGGACCAACATTTCTCAAATCAGGACCAACATTTCTACTCCATGGCATGCTCAGATTGTAAAACACCATTCACACGAAGTTTTTCCTCAAGACCAATCTATTGTATAGATTGTGATCGATCCACCTTGCTCATTCCACGGTATACATTATACTATATACCTTTGAACTATTTCAAAAATGAAAACCAACCTGCTTCTTAAAAACTAAAAATTTCTTCTTTTTTTTTCTGTATAGACTCCAATTTGACATCACAGTAACAAATCACACCGGTTCCACCACAGCTTTTGTCTCGGATAAAATAGCTGAAAAAATATTGGACCTGTCAACAAAAAGTCTATGACATTTGTCAAGCCAAGGTATTATTTATTATTAACTTTATAAATAAATCTATGGATATTACTTATTATTAAACTTATCAACAGACAAAATAATCATTACAAATTACTTACTTTTTCCTTTCAGGAACGATCACTACTTTTTGAACAACTGTGCAACCACCTTAGAACAAGAACATACAAAATCAAATGAAAAGATTGTTGTCCAAGAATCGCGAGACTTCAGTGGCAAAATTGGCTCTCCTAGATTATGCAGAAAAATAAAATGCCACTCAACCACCACCAATGATCACTTTTGAAACAACAAAACGTAAGATAACAAACATCAACAATAAACCTTCAAGCAACAAACTCAAAGCAAAAAAGGACTAAAAGATATGTCTTCTTTGCCTCTTTCTCCTCTTCCTCTTTTTTCTCCTTTTATTCTTCTTTTCTGAGAATCTTTTAAAATCAAAACTGTCTTTATATGAATTGATTTCTCCTAGATGACCTGTTTCGTATGCATCTGCGTTATTAGGGATAATTTTCAAGGTTCTTTCAACAATGACTGCTTTACCTGCTACTTTACTCGCTTGGATCACAACTTTGATTCTCTTAACTTTTGCTAAAATAACTGATGTGAAATAGATTTTTATTGTTGACCTTTTATATAATTTTCGATTGCTCTCTTTGAGATTTCTCTATTATTATGATTTTTGTTATCCAGACATTTTTAATTATTAACTACCTATCCAAAAACTGTACTACTTCGTATCTTGGGAATGAGATCCCTTGATTCTTGCCTTGCCATTTTGCTATTTCTTATCTTCTACATAAAATCTGGGATTCTGGTTTGTGTGATGAAATTGCATTAAAATTTACTATTGTTACCCTCAATATATTGGAAACAACATTTTTAGTATTAAATTGCTTCAATTATAATTTCGATTTTGTTCACCTCTGCTGCAAAACCCAGAAAAAATGTGATATCAGAAAGCTAAAAATTAACTCTTCATATTACTAAAATATTTACTGCTCTTTATAGTGTTCTTACTTATTTTGTTCTATGACTTTACCTGAATCTGTTTTTTGTGCTGCTTATTATGAGTTTACTAAAATAATCTTTCATTTTTACTCTCACGTTGTTTTTTTTTTCAGAAAGCTTTTGCAGCAAAGTTGACACCTACTATTTTAATAAGGTATATCTCAACAAAACATTAATCCAATTCTTATTATGCTATACCTCCACAATCTAACACACATTTCTTTGTAGCTACAGTTATTTTGTCAACTTCACACACCAAGACAAGCTTTTTCATGTAAATATGTACGCTATGCATAGGCAGTGTAATTATCCTTTTGTACAACAAGTATACATGTATAACCTATTGTAATAATCCTTTTATGCACAAATATATAAATATATATACACTAATATTATAATAATATATCAGGCCCATGCGTGCACGGGCTATCACGTCTAGTTCAATAAGATATAAGAGTTTAGGAATGTAATTGAATCAAGATATTGATTATTCTTTTGATTTTTTCTCTCATTTCAAGTATTACAACAGTTGTATCGAAGCGGCGAAAATATCATATTCAACTTCTTTATATCTAAGTTTATCTATTTTTACATCAAAATTTTTTTATTTTAAATATTTTGATATAATAGGTGTATTTTGTTAGAATTTTATATATATCATGATTAGTTATATTATCAATTGAAAAAGAATTGTTAAAAGAAGTGACAGTGAAAGAATTAGTCACACAAAAAAAGCTAAAAAATATCAAAATAAATGTCACAATCCTAGACGAGCCGTGAGTGTCATTACACTAAATTTTCAGTGGGAGAACCACTACTCTAAACCTAACTAAACTGATCTAGCAATTTTAAGACATTTCAAGTTAAGCCAGTTTAAATAAGCAAAACAAGTTGAGTTCTCATAAACTCAAACAAAAAACTTAATAACGTAAATTACTACCCAAGGACTAAAAGTCATTGTACCAAAACTATAACTATGTCTAACATAAGGGGATGCAACCCCAAAAATTAAAAACAATCAATAAATAGAAATCTGAATTCGAAAATAAGTGGATTAAGATATAAAGATGAATCCATAGTAGCTTGAACAAGCTGGCTCAACCTTCAATTCAGTAGATCGCTAGTATCCTAGTTGAGATCTTTCAATAGGAGCCTAAAGATACTCTGTACTCAACAAAGAAAGAATAAATGCAGTGTCAATACACATAAAAATGGTGTATTGATAGGATCACACAATAATTCTAATAGGTGAAATATATAACAGTAACTAAATACAAGTAGGTCCTACATATACAGAAAACCACAATGTTCACAATTCATACTCGATGTATCAATTCCTGATTTATAAACTCAATGCAATTTCAACAATGGTACTCTCAAGGGATCCACACCCAAACAAATTATGTATCAAAATGTGAAATTTGATTCAATTGTGTGTCAAAATGGACACCCAATCCAATAATATGTCGAAACCTGACACCCGATCCAATAATGTGTTAGAACATGACATCCGGTTCACAATCACAACCATAATGAATAATTCACAACAAGTTCAAGTAATAGGTTCATTACATGCAATTTGATCATGAGAAATCATCAATTAACTTTATATTATTATTTCCCTTTCACATGCATGCACAAAGTACCATGAATTAGTTAACATGCATATATCACACAAATAGGAATGTTGAACCATCACCCACCTCGATGTCTTGAACTCTATAAAATTGAAGCTTTTCCATTTTGCAAAGTCCTAACTCACTCTTGGTCTATAAACTATCTAGGAAAACATATAATCAATAACAATAGCCTAATTTACTCAGATTATATCAAAATCCTAATTCTTATCCACTTTCATGATCATCTTCCCTATCTAGGTCTTTTATCACCTTAATTGTAGGTCAAAATCTTTCCCTGTAATAATTTTCCTAGAAGCTAAGGTTCAGAAATTAAATTACAAGTTAGAAAAATGATTAACTTACCTTTAACGATGAAACTAGTGAAAAATTGAAAAGAAATAGTCCTAGGTCATTTTTGACCCCTCAAGGACGAAGTCAGAGAAATAAGAATAAATTTTAAAATTTTCTGACTTAAAACCTGCGAATGTCCCGCTTTGATGTCATCGCTATAGCGATATCCATCCCATAATGGAGGGTTGCACGAAGACAAAAATATCATAACTAGCATCCCAGGATCCCTTTTTTGCGACACACTCTCATATCATAATGTTCAATAATTTACCTTTTGCCCCAAGATCAATTTTTGGTGTTCTGTTCGCCCGAATTCAGTTCCGTAAAGCCGTACAGGCCCCTTATTCATCTTGAAAATAAACTCAAATGATCAAACTTATAATTTAACCCTCAACCGATTATCAAATTGTCCTAGACCTCCATGACTCAGATTTTATTCAAAATTGGTCTAGCCTCAAAATTTTTAACTTACTATTTAGAAATTTTCCGACCCAATTTCCTTCCCATTGACCTATCCATAACGATGTGTCCAATTCCTTATAAATATCAATTTACCCATTATTTGTTCTTGAGTGATCAAACAGGAAAAATTGGACTGAGGTAAGAATACAATAGTACTTGAGTCAACAAACAATTGAGGGTACTTATCTCGCATGTCCTTTTCAGTTTCCAAGTTGCTTCTTCAATCGGACGATGCTTCTATTGGACCTTCATAGACATAATTTCCTTGGTCCTTATCTTTCAGACATCCTGATCAAAAATCACAACCATTTCTTTCTCCTTTTGGAGATTTTTTTCTAACAACACTGAGGATATAATCACTATTTTCCTGATGTTTTTTCAATATAGACATATAGATGGACACCGGACAAACTAGGTAATAGATCAAATCTATAGGCCACTAGCCCTACGCATTCAAGGATATCGAATATGCCAATTAGCAAGGATCGATCCTGGGCTTATTATAGAATCTCATCACATCCTTCATGGAGGACACTTTTAAGAGAATTTGTTCACAAGTTTTAAATGTCATATCTCTAACCTTGAGATCCACAAACTCTTTTTGTCGACTCTAGGCTGCTAGAAGCTTAGCTTGGATACTTCTTACCTTATCTTGAGCATCCTTTACCAAATAAACCTCCAAGATATTCACATCTCCAATCTCAAACCATCCTATGGGTGATTTACATCCTCTTCCATAAAGGGCTTCTACATGAGCCATATCTAAGTTGAAGTGATAACTATTATTATAAGAGAACTCACACAATGGTTGGAACTTTTCCCAATAACCACCAAAGTTGATCACGCATTCCCTAAATATGTCTTCCAACACTTGGATAGTTCGCTCTAACTACCCATCAGTCTGTAGATGAAAAGTGATGCTAAAAGTGAGTTGTGTGCCTAACTCCTCATGTAACATCCCCTAAAACTTGGATGTTAACTGAGTGCCACGGTTTGAGATGATAGAGAGGGGTACCCCATGCAATCTCACTATTTATTTTACATAAATGTCACGACGCAAATTCATGCCATGATGATGCCTATCATAACCTCCAAGTAGGCAAGTCAAACCCAAAATGTAAGATTTTGTGGAAGACAATTTGTTTAAAACAAATAATTAATAATAAATAGAAACTTATAACCAAGAAATCAGGTCAAAGCATAGATATGTTATATGATATAAAATGTACTAACTGCCCAAAGGTAATCAAAAGACAAACTGACGCTGGACTAACCACCTATAACTGGTATCACCAAAACAGGAGCCAATAAGTACAAGTGCTAATAAATATATATACAATACAAAAGTCTGACTATCCAACAATATAAAATACAGTCAGTGCAAAGGAAGACAATAAGTCTCTAGATGTTGGGAGCTTACTACTATCCAAATCAGGTAGCGCTACGGATGATCAGACGTGTATTAAGAGTGGCTCGAACCAGGAGTTGTATCAAAAAGATGCAAAAGTTCAATATGAGTACCAAAAATACGGGATACCCAGTAGACATCATAGGTCGACCGAGCTCAGAAGAATGAAATATAATAAAAATAACACAATGATACTAACTAAAAGAGAGCAAAACCATAAACTAAGGGGTACAGAAAAAGTCATCAATAATCAATAACAATAATTCAGATACATGGAACACGATAATAACAACTATCACCACAATACATAAAGATGTCTATGTCAGTAACAGTCAGGAAATAAAAAAACTCAAAAAAGTATTCATGGATCGTCTGAAATAAATCTCAAGCTCATCAACAATAAAATAAAGAATCTAAAAAATAAGTCTACGAACCAATTAGAAGTATTCCTCGAGCTTATCAATAATGACAAGAAAATTCAAAATATGTCTACGGGCCACCCAGAAGTATGCCTCAAGCTTATCAATAATAAATAATTCAAAATATAATAATGCATGCCAAGTCTCATCCTTTACTAAATTTTTCCATAATTACCGCATATTCCCACAATTTTTTCTCTTTAATTCTTCAACATTAAAATATCATAATTAATCAATTACTGCAAGTTTTATCCAAATTACACTTTCAAGAGGAAAATTTCCAACAATGTTATAAATTCACAAGAATAGAAGATTTTCACCAAATTTATCAATAAGCACTGAAATGTGCACAAAATAGCATAAATAATATGATAAACGGCACACAATGGTCTAAGTTTGTACTACCTAAGATCCATTTTTTAAGGATTCTATGTGGTTCTAGCATCAAGGATTCACCTAAGCGAAGACTTTCTCAGCCTAAAATCTCATTAATTATCCAACGAGATTATCCAATTCCTCAAAGATCACAATCTACTAAAATTATTTTGCATCTTATCGTAATCATACAATACTATTCAAATTATATCAAATCAAATCGAGCCAATTTCTAAAAATAAAGTTTGTAACCTACCTTAAAGCCAAAATCGCCTCCAAACTGCTAAATAGGAGCTTTTTCTTTTCAAATCGCCTTCAAACATTGTCACTCTACCAAAATATCAAAGAACACGTCAAAACAAAGCTAACGATGCCCATATTGGAATAATTAACTTTGGATAGAATCAGGTCAAAATTTTGACATTCGAACCTGCGTATGAAATCGAAGAATCAACTCTGTCACAAGGTCCCAAATAGCTCAAGAAACTCGTGCCTAAAAAATAGGCACATTCCGAGCACCAAAAAGGCCTAAATTAGTCCACCAACAATTCAAGCCCTAATGAGTCAAAATAATGATAAAGAGTGAAATTTAGGCAAAACTTACAATATTTTTAGGATGAGAAAAAGTTCCTGAATGTTCTAGCAATGCAACAAGAACCATTGATTTTGGTTGAAGAGTTCTCTAAAAAACTCAAAATACCAAGTCCCGAAATGTAACGACTGATATTGTCCACTTTGACCCTAGGCGCTCATGATTTTAAAACGCGTCATTAGTAGGTAAGGTCTATTTACTTAAATACCCAACATCTCTCCTGTGTTTTGCCTATATGAGACTTCTCATCTTAAGATGGGTTGTTACATACACCCACCCTATGGACTCAACGTCCTTGCTGAGGTTTTCCCCACCACATGGAATTTTTCTAGACTCAGCATTAAGGTTTGCCCTGCCTTACTAAAATTTGACTAAACTTAGTTGAACTTTGGACCACATCGATAAGGCTGATACAGGAGTGACTCTAATACCATCTGCAATGACCCAACCCGCTAGTGATATTGTCCACTTTGTGCCTAGGACCTCACAAATTTAAAATGCATCACTAATAGGTAAGGTCTGTTTACTTATATACCCAACATCTCTTCTATGTTTTGTCGATATGGGACTTCTCATCTTAAGATGGGTTGCTAGAAAAAACGGAACTTGGCTACTAGAATTGGGTTAATTTAAGACACTGTCAGGTACCCAAATGTACTATATAAACATGGAGACATGTACGCACATGTGGAGACATGAACTCATATTTGGAGACATGTTTGCAAATATGAAAGCCTGAACAAGTTACCCTCCATGAACACAGAGATATGGACGGACTACCCTCTGCAAATGAGGAGGTCCTCCCATGGACGCAGAGGTCTAAGGACCCTATACTGTACAAATGCAAAGAAGAAACATGGGTTGCACCAGCAACTCAACTTCAATAAATGCCAAGAATCAGAAATTCCTCGGATGGGGTTTAAAATTTATGTGGGATCCCGTCGACACAAATGAACCATGCTACCCAACTGAAAATGATATTTCTAACTCAAGGAAATTGATGAAATGACCGACGGAGGTCATCTCGTCGAAATATTGACCAAAGTCAACCCTTTTCAAAGAAATCACAAAAAACACATAAACGGCCAAAAACTCATTCTAGACATCTCAAAAACTAAACCAAAGGTCGTTCTAGATCATACTCGACGTTTCTGAGATAACCACATAGATGGAATTTTCATATGACGTTTGAGTCTTCGGATGTTGACTAAAGTCAACCCTTTTCGCTTAAAACTTCTAAAAGGAGAAAAACTCGCACCGAACTTAACCAACAATCTCGAGGATGTGGCACCCATTTTGATACCATACAAAGATCGTAAAGAAACTATGGAGAGAGGTAAAATTATAAAATTACACAAAAGTATGAAAACTTAGAGGTCATTACAACTTACACTACTAAAAGGAATTTCTGTAATGACCTTGAAGGTCATTTTTGGTATTTTTAGCTAAATTACCATTTTGCACTCCCCAAAAGTTTTCTTGAGTCATTTTTGGACGATTGAAAAAGTTGAAGTTCAAAAACCTTGAAAAAAGTTATAATTTTGATAAAAAAGAGTTTTTAAAGTCTTAAAGTTTAAAATTTTGAGTTTTAAGGTCATCTTGAGTTTCAGATGTCAAAATACAATTTCGTCGGTTCGATCACCTCTGAAATGCAAAATTTGATCTAGGAGAAATGATGGAACTAAATTTAGAGTTACAATGGAGATTTTGGACCCAAAATTGCCTATTTAGTTAAATTTGGATCATAGTTTGACTTTGGTCAATATTTGGAGATCAAAAGCTCAAATCGAAATTTTGACAATTTCAGATAGTGAAACTAACGCTGGAAATGGTCTCATTGTAATTTTTAGAGTTTCCAAGGGCATTTCGAATATTTTGAATTTTAACTAGTTTCTTTGAGTCCTATTGGGTTCCGAGCAAAAGAGGCCTCAAATTTAAATTCTGATGGTTCTATTGAGTTTGGAACGTTGAATTTGGCAGGGTTGTATATCTAATTTGTGTTCATGGAGTTCCAAATAAATTTTGAGAGTCCATTATGTGATTTTGTGTGTTGAGAAATTGCCGATATCTGGGGTCTGAGTTTATTACTCCGCATTCGCGACCCTCCATATGCGTTTGCAGAGTACAGGCCTATTGACCTTTGCATTCACGGATGAGGTTTCCACATTCGCAAAGTCTTAGGTCAAGTTGATCTCCGTGTTTGCGGAGTACATTTGGTACCTGAACTGTGATGCCCTAGAGGTTGGAAGGTATGAAAGTACAAAATAAATGAATTTTGAAATTTTCTAAGTATTAGTGGATTTCACGAAGGGGTCTATGAACCGTTAGTTGTTCCACGGGCGGTATCCTGTGCTCGTGGAATGGAGGGTAAACTTGGTGGAAAAATGATTATCTGAAGTTTGAAGTACGAGTTACCAATATGGCTCATACATTGATAAATGGGTCGAAGCCGTGTCGTGGTTTAAGATTCAGAGAAAGTTTTTGATGGTCCAAAAAGTTACCAGATGAGACCCCATTTCCACCACCCATGGACTGGACCACGACTCGTAGACGGGGTCTCGGGATATTGTCTGGTAAATTTTTAGAAGGGGTAAATTCAACTTTTCCTAAGTCTATTCTACGTCGTTTATAACCCCTAAATCAGCTCTTTCCAGCCCTATACAACCCTGACCTACTCTATTCTCATCCATTCTAAAATATCCTAAGTCTAAACCCCTCCCAAATACTTCCAAGTTCTTCAAGGCCTTCAAGAGAAGAGTCCAAGCTAGGGTTTCAGTTTCCTCACTTTCAAATGAGTTTTCTTTCATTAAATCACACCAAGGTATGTGGATTTTGATTTGTGGAGTCCTTTCTTCCACAAAGCTCTACCATTCTTCTCCATCTTCTATTTCCAAGTTATGAGTATTTATGGAAATATTATGAACTCTTGTATATGTTGAAATTTTGGAGAAATCATACGACTGTATCTTTGTACACTATTATGCATTGAAATACCATGTGAAATTTATGTATTTTTAAGAGGGTTAAGGAAACCCTAACTAAGCTCTACTTTGTTATGGTGGGTTATTTTGAATGATTTGAAAATGACCTTGTTTACTCTCTTCATGTCCTAAAATCTTAAAGTTTGCATGATTTTGAACATATGTGCACACCCATGATGTTTTGATTAAAGATGTGTTCTAAGATTTCTATGTGGACGAAAGCCTTTTGGCAAGTTATGTAAATTATGAATGTTGCAAATTTTGAAGGGGATATTGTGCATGCTATGAGCTATGAGAATATTGTGAATTATATATATATGAAATGAAGCCCTATCTTTGATATTACGAAACTTTGGTTTTGATGAGCTACTATTTGATAATATTGAACTGTTATGAGATTATGCATATTATGACTACGTCTATGATTTGGGTATTATTTCAGGATTGTGACCTAGCACCGAGCAGACCTTGGTAGGTAGACATTTTCCCTTAACTATGTTTCCATCATAGGCTTACGAATTGCTTATAACATGATTAACCGAAAGGGGTAATCCCCGTAAGGTACATGCCACTTAATATTTGAAAAGGGTGGTGTTCCTGTAAGTCTTTTACTTCCTATTATCCGAAAAGGGTGGTGTTTACGTAAGACTCTTATCATATAACTAACCAAAAAAGGTAGAGTTCCCGTAAGATAACCAAAAAAGGCGTTGTTCCCGTAAGGTGTCGGTGAAACACTTTCCAAAAAGGGGAGGTTCCTGTAAGGTGAGTGTTTGATCTACTTTGGAAAAGTAGACCACTCCTTCATTCAGTGTGGAGTAACCATTTGGATTCCAAGTAGTAGCTCACTTGGTCTTATTTGTCGGTTATGGTCCCTTCCCAACTAAGTATAATATGATTTGGCCATCCTCATGCATGTATTTGATTAAGGCATAGCTCACTTATGTCATATTGAGCGTATATTCATTGACTATGATTATGCACATTGTTTAACTGTGGTTTATGCTTCTTGTTGCGTTGCACACCGCATACTTAGTACATTCCAAGTACTAACACATATTTTTGCCTACTTAATCTAACCATGTAGAGATCAGAGCTCCTATTCATCTTCCTTCTCCACGTGGCTAGTCAGATCGTTTGAAGATTTCTATTGGTGAGTCCTCCATTTCGGGGACAATATCCACTTTCTTATCATGATTGATAGGACTAATCTACTTTTGGAAATTTACTTTTTGAGGGTTAGCCCAAAAGATGTCTTGGACCTCTTTCCATTCGTATTAGAGGTATTGTTGGATATGGCTATGTATGCTATGAGCTTGACTCCTGTTATGTTTATGTATTATTGAAGACTTCCCTTAGTCCTTATTGAAGACTTCTCTTAGTACTTACTTTCCTTTACATGTTGATGTTTGTTGTTGTGATGAGATTAAAGTTCTAAACCCCTATTGCCCCCATAGCATGAGTCATACTTACCTGTCCTTTAGTCATTAATTGCTATGTGTTCATGCTAATACTCTTCCCCGCATCATCCTTATAGATAGAGTTCAAAGCCTCATTTCCACTAGAGTTATGTGCTTATTGTTTAATTACGCTTCTGCAACCAAGGATGTGCCATGCATGCTTAAGAGGCTTGTTTGGGGTCCTTTTAGGTTCTCCATTCGCCGTGTTACGCCTAGACCTTAGGCTTGGGTCATGACAAAGCTTGGTATCAGAGCACTAGATTTGTAAATAGTCCTCAAATATCCAACACACTGCGTTAAGTAAAGTCTTGTTCATGACTGTGAAGCGTGCCACAACTATGAATGGGAGGATATGAGGCATTTTAGGAAATAATTCACTTCTTCTTATTCTGTGTTGTCCCTTAGGCCTTGATTTAAAGTTTCCCCTCTCTAATGGATGCTCTTTTGCTCTTCTAGATCATGCCTCAAAGACGACCGATACAAAGAGCTCCTACTTCCGAGGGTGATCCGACTTCTCAAGGAGAGGAAGGAGTTATGCATGCTGAGTATCGAAATGTTATTGCTTTGTTGGCGTAATACGTGACCAAGAAAATGAACCAAGGCGCCCAAGCTCCTCATGCTCCTACTTTGGACTCAAGAGTGAGGGATTTTACAAGGATGAACGCACCAGAGTTTTATGGCTCCAAAATAGAAAAGGATCCCCAAGAATTCATTGATGAGATGTACAAAGTACTTGCTATTATGGGAGTGAGTTCGGAAGACAAATAGGATCTTGTAGTCTATAAACTCAAAGGCCTTGCACAAATTTGGTTTGCTCAATGGAAACAAGAGAGGGAGAATAATGATCCTATCCCATGGGAAAAATTCAAAGATGCTTTCCTCAATTGTTTCTTCCCTATTGAATTGAGAGAGGCAAAGATGATAGAGTTCATGAACCTCAAACAAGGATCGATGAGTGTGAGGGAGTATTCCTTCAAGTTCAACAAGCTATCCAAATATGCTCCTCACTTGGTTGCCGACTCTAGGGAGAGAATGAACAAGTTTGTGTCAGAAGTTTCTGATTTTATTAATGAGGAATGCCACACCGCCATGCTTGTGGGTGATATGGACATGTCTCGGCTTATGACTTATGCCGAGCAACTTGAAGTGGGGAATCTTAGGAAGAGAATGAGTGGAGAGTCCAAGAGGGCTCGATATGATAGCAATTTCTAAGGTACCAAGGGAGATCGATTTCAACAAGGCCACAAATTTCAAGGCCAAGGGTTCTCTAATGCCCAAAACCAAAGATTTGCTCATGATAGGGTGCCTAACCCTAAAGCTCAAGGTGGTAATGGTGGTCAAATTGTTCCTAAGTGTGGAAGACGTAGTAAGAATCATGGTGCTAAATGCTATAGAGATGTGGGTGCTTGCTTCGGGTGTGGAAAAATGGGACACAAGATTACAGATTGTCTAAACAAGGGTAAATATGGTCGTCCTCAAGGGCAAGGTGCTCATGGTGATCAAAGGGCACAAGGTGGTCAACAAGGGGGCCTTGTCTATGTGGGCCAAAGTTCAATTGAGTTCAAGCGAATCTCGATATGGCCGGGAAAACCTCAATGTTGAGTTTATACCAATCCCATGCTGTTCACAAAACATAACGAGGATGTTTAGTTCATAGAGGGGAGGTATGTGACACTATAGCTTATAATAATAAGTTCCACATCATCGAATAGATGTTGGGTATATAAGTAAGCAAGCCTTACCCACTAATGACGCATATTAATGTTATGCCAGCGTAGGCCTAAAGTGAACAATATCATTGGTGGGCTGGGCCAATACACCATCATTAACCTTTTGATGGTTAGTTTGGTACTTTAACTCCTAACATTTAGGAGAAATCATTCCTCCTGTCACTTGAAGCTTCCCCATTCTTCATCAACTTTAGGGTTCCAAATTGAACTTTGAACTTGTTGAATTGATTCCATCAATGGTGTTTCATCAACTTTTTTTTGCCTTTTCAATTTCTGTGGTTTTCTTGTCTAATAGTAATTATTGTATTTCATTTCCTTATTCGTAATCT